>CM068825.1:44780734-44972200 GCA_028554795.2 Sinohyriopsis cumingii
CCCCAATCCTCCAAAATGCCCCATACGGCCTGCGTCTCTTAGTGCCTCTGTCAACTAAAATCCAGCTCCTGGCCTTCGCGAGTGGCTTAGATTTGAAGCACGGCAGACCATGTTTTCTACTAACAGGAGAAGGGGTGAAGGCGGCCCACTGGCGCCTTAAAACCAGTTGCTTCGGGTAGATGGGACTCGTAAACCTTGGATGGTAGCTCATCTAGGAGAAGGAAAACTCCGATTCCAAACCTCTGCTGCCTTGTGGCTATACCCACTCATGGGAAAGGCTAAGGGAGTAAACCCCGACAGAAAATCCGGAGATGGAGTCCCTAAGGCGGTATGACATTGACTTCAACGTCATTCCGGCAACTCCTGCGACGCCGTTGGTGCCAAGCTGTATCGGCATTCGTCGTTCCCTTGGGCACACCAGCTGCGTGGAGAGGGGGGATCTGCTGCATGGGCAACAGCTGATTCTCCTTACCACCCTGCCCAGGTTTCATAGCTCCACTGGAGAGGACACTCCAGCGTCGTCGTACGGCGTCGGCACAACACGAGAAGTAGCAGTTTACCGGTTCTAAGTCAAAGGTCGATTGGCGTAGAGCTTGGCGCCAGGGGTTACTTCTCACGGTGGGAGAGATCACCAGGTCTCACTGGACAGCTACCGCCCGCCTCAAGCTGGGCAGCCCCCAGTCAGTAAGGTGCTGCCCGCCATGGCCTGCCTGCTTCACTGGGTGCGTGGAGCTTAGAGAACCATCTCGACAAGTGGGCCACAAAGCTCTGCACCAGGAAAGACTAAAAGAAGAAATAAAAAGACTCCAACTCTTCGTTTTGCAACCTGGAACATCAGGACCATGTGTCCTGGATTGACCACTGACCTACAGCAGATCGACAATGCACGGAAGACTGCTGTCATTGACAGAGAACTCTCCCGACTGAACATCGACATTGCCTGCCTCCAGGAGACCCGACTGGCTGACAGCGGCACCATCAGGGAAGTCAATTACACATTCTTTTGGCAGGGGAAGCCCTTGGATGAACCTAGGCAGCATGGTGTAAGCTTTGCCGTCAAGAACACGCTAATCGCCTTCATTGAACCTCCATCATCCGGTACTGAGAGAATCCTTGCCCTCCGACTGTCAACATCCTTAGGCCCGGTCAACATCTTCAGTGTGTACGCCCCAACCCTCGGCTCCACGTACGAGGAGAAAGACAAGTTTTATGAGGCTCTGGATCAGGCAATATCCAGCATCCCCAACAATGAAAGCCTTTACTTACTAGGAGACTTCAATGCTAGAGTGGGAACTGACCATGTGGCCTGGTCCACCTGTCTCGGCTTTTACGGAAGGGGCAAGATCAACGAGAATGGTCAGCGACTGCTGGAGATGTGCTGCTCCCACAGCCTATGTGTGACCAACACTTTCTTCAAATGCAAGGAGATCCACCAGGTGTCGTGGAGACACCCACGTTCACGCCACTGGCACCAGCTAGACCTCGTCATCACCATGCGTGCAGAACTGGCCAGTGTCCTCCTTACCCGCAGCTACCACAGTGCCGATTGTGACACGTACCATTCCCTCGTGGCCAGCTAGGTGCGAATATTACCCAAGAAGCTGTACCACGCCAAGAAGAAGGGTCACCCACGCATCAACACCTGCCGTGCAAGCAACCCAGAGAAAACACAGCAGTTCATCAGCAAACTGAAGCAAGCCCTCACCAAAGTGACACCTGATGACACCATTGATTCCAAGTGGTCCCATATCCGTGACTCTGTGTACAATTCAGCCATCACAGTCGACTGGTATGAGGCAAACTGGGAGGAGATGGAGCCCGTGACTGAGACAAAGAGGAAAGCCCTCCTGGCATACAAGGCTGCACCTAGCCCCAGAACACTACAAGCCCTCAGGATTGCAAGGAATAACGCCCAGAAGACCGCCCGCCGCTGTCCTAACACCTACTGGCTGAACCTTTGCAACAGTATACAGACAGCTGCTGACATCGGGGATACAAGAGGAATGTATGAGGGTATCAAAAAGGCGACAGGCCCCCCCAGCTACAAGACTGCCCCCCTCAAGTCCAAGACGGGCGAAGTCATCACAGACCAGGGGAAACAACTGCAGCGATGGATTGAGCACTATCTCGAGCTATATGCAACCCAAAACAATGTCACTGGAACTGTCCTGGACGCCATTCCAGACCTGCCTGTCATGGAGGAGCTAGACACACAGCCCACCCTGGAAGAGCTCGGAAAAGCCATCGATTGCCTTGCCTGTGGGAAGGCTCCTGGAAGCGATGGCATTCCGCCTGAAGTCCTCAAGAGCGGAAAACCAGCACTGTTCCAGCCCCTACACACACTCCTCTGCCTTTGCTGGGAACAGGGATACATCCCACAGGACATGCGTGACGCCACTTTGTACAAAAACAAAGGAGACCGTAGCGACTGCAACAACTATCGGGGCATCTCCCTCCTCAGCATCGTCGGAAAGGCTTTCGCCCGTGTTGCCTTGGCGCGCTTGCAGATCCTAGCCTCCCGCGTCTACCCAGAGTCCCAGTGTGGATTTCGAGCCGGCAGGTCAACTGTAGACATGATCTTCTCACTACGTCAGCTGCAGGAGAAGTGTTGCGAGCAGCAGATGCCCCTCTACATTGCCTTCATAGACCTGACGAAGGCGTTTGACATGGTTAGTCGGAGTGGACTCTTCAGACTCCTTCAGAAGATCGGCTGCCCCCCACGTCTGCTTGCTGTCATTATGTCGTTCCACGAGAACATGCACAGTACAGTGTGCTTCAATGGCGCAACATCTGAAGCATTCCCAGTCATTAGCGGAGTCAAACAAGGCTGTGTCCTTGCACCGACGCTCTTTGCCATCTTCTTCTCCATGCTTCTCCAGTACGCATTCAAGGACTGCAGCGAGGGAGTGTACATCCATACCAGGGCTGACGGCAAGCTGTTCAACATCGCCCGTCTCCGTGCTAAGACTAAAGTCACAGCGGTACCCATCCGTGAATTGCTCGTTGCCGACGATGCAGCCTTGACATCACACACGGAAGATGGACTGCAGCAGCTGGTATGCCGCCTCTCCCATGCTTGTAATGAATTTGGACTGACCATCAGTTTGAAGAAAACGAATGTCATGGCACAGGACACAGACTCCCCTCCCTCTGTCTCCATCGATGGGTACAATTTGGAAGTTGTCGAGAACTTCACATACCTCGGGTCTAACATCTCCAGCTCACTCTCCATTGATTCTGAGGTAGGCGGCAGGATTGCCAAGGCAGCAGCAGTGATGGCCAGACTTAACCAGAGGGTCTGGAACAACCCCAACCTCACAGAGAAGACCAAACTGCGTGTCTACCAAGCCTGCGTACTCAGCTCACTTCTCTACAGCAGCGAAACATGGACCACCTATGCAAGACACGAGAGGAAACTCAACAGCTTCCACCTGAGATGTCTGCGACGCATTCTGCACATCCAGTGGCAGGACAAAGTACCCAACACAGAGGTTCTAGAAAGCGCCAACATGAACAGCATGTTCTCCATACTCAGCGAGAGGCGCCTTCGCTGGCTCTGCCATGTCAAGAGAATGGACCCAGGTCGCATTCCCAAGGACCTGTTATATGGGGATTTAGCAAAAGGTGCACGACCAACTGGACGACCACATCTGCGCTACAAAGATGTTTGCAAGAAGGATATGAAGACAGCAAACATCAATGTCAACGACTGGGAGAGCTGTGCAAACAACCGTTCCAGCTGGCGTCTAGCTGTCAGGCAGGGAGTTCAAAACGCAGAGGAAAAGAGAAGAATAAAACAAGCTGAAAAGAGAGCTAAAAAGAAGGATAAGCAAAAGCGTACTTTGGAGCTACGCCATCAACTCCCGTAGACGGACGGATGCCAAGAGAATACAAAAACTGAAACTTACACAAATTCCAAAGAAAACACGCTGGCAATTGTCAGTACTCATTATGCAATGAAAAACAAATCAAGGCTGGTTTCAGCTGGTTGATTGTGAACTAATATGATGTTTAAATTAATTGAGTAACTGAGAACTTACCGCTTGACCAACTTATTCGGCAGGTTCTTTCATTGGTTTCTTTTTCGTAATCGTCAACAAGAAGCAATTTACCTGTTATTATTCACATTTTCTAACTCTTATAATTAACACCTGGCCTCGATTGCCCAAAGGTCGAGTTATCTTTCTGCTATTCGACTCGCACCAAAAGTTCATAATCCTATAATTGCTAAAAACAAAACAATAAAATTGTTGTATAATTAGCACGTATGTAATATTGCAGTTTTTTTTACATTCTGTTTATTAGATAACATTAGGGTTTTATCGGTTTTTGATCAGTACAATGTGTCTCTGTCTGTTTGCCTGTCTGTATGTCTGTCTGTCTGTCTCTCTCTCTCTCTCTCTCTCTCTCTCTCTCACACACACACACACACACACACACACACTCCTACATAATTAACTTGATTTGTTATTACATTGATTCAATATTAAGATGGTGAAAAAGAATAATCTGTAAGTACATTTCTTTCTCCATTTGGTCATTTATAATAGTTTTTAGTCCGTTCGGATGCTGGCCGTTTCCACTGGCCTGACTTTTTTTCCAACATTTTCGGAATCCTTGAGACACTTAAAGTCTAGGCTGCTGGCACTGATATATCTGGATATTGTTGCTGATTTTGCCCAACAGGAATCTTTGTCAATATGATTTGAAAAATGGAAATTGCTTTAAATAGGGTTCCAAATTCTGACATTTTGAATAAAATTCCGTATCATCTGAGGCAAATATTATTCCATTTTTTCTAAAATGATTTGGATTATTGTTTTACGGACCAATACACATGCCCCGTTTTCTTGAAGATTTTGTCGTACATTGTTATGAATGTGTTTGATACATAACAAAAAATTTGTTTTTCTCTTCGTACTTTTCAAAACGTTTTTGAAATTTTAATATCCAATGTTTTTTTTTCTTTCTCCAGATTACACGACCTATAGCTGTTGAAGATACATAGATTATATCAATCCGTGTTGTTGAAAGGTTGAGCGTGACCTTAGAATAGATATTTTGCTGAACATGTGGCTCTGATTTTGTATAGAAATAGAACAGTGAAGAATTAAAGCATATAATTAAAACTATACAACAGTATATAATATGTGTATGTATCTTATTAAGTACGTCTTCATGCCTGCCTATACGAACGTCTTCCATACTGGCAAATAAGTCATATCAATCTTAAACAACCACCGAATTTGACAAATATGATGCCAATTTATAGGTTTCTCGTCAGTCTAAATAGACCTAACCCAACAGAACTGTGTAAAACTGCACAATAAAAAAATAATTCCATTTGTGAAAAAAGATTTGTTTTAAAATTTTTTTAAAAAAATGTGGGGAGGGGAGGTACCGTTGCAATTTAGAGATGAGACGACAGACAAAATGCGATTTGGTGTGAATGTGGGTGGATTTGGTGTGGATTTGGGTGGATTTGAGTGGATTTGGGTGTTTCGTAACACCGGTGGGTGACTGGGGAAGGAGAAACCATGTTTCTCTCTTTTTCTCTCCCTCCCCGCCCATTTATAAATTGCTTGGCCATGAGAAAAAGAAAAGAAAAATGTGCCATTGTTGGAACCCCCACTGGCCTCTTTGGGGTCCCTGCCACCCATGCTGCTCTCTAGTGGCACCATGACGTTATATGCTTTCATGCGGCCCATGCATGTTTATAAATTTTAATTTTCCACGCATTTGACCAGACGTGGTTGTATACGGAAACAATCAATACACACTGTGATGACCAATAAATCTTACTGACCAGAGGTTATCTATATATTTTTACATTAGCATATGCTGCCAAGCTGAATATACTTTTTATTGAAGCAATTCTGCGGTGGTTTATATACAAATGCCGAGCAAGGAATCTATGGAGGTCTTAAACAGCGGCATTAACTTGACAAATTATTGGAGTAACAAAACGTGTAACGGATAAACTGTGATCGCTGCATCGCTTGAATGCATCATAGAAATTTATCAAGGAAGCCCAAAATATGTTACATGCATTCTCAAAAACATATTCGGAAAACATTGGTAAATTGTTTAACCTGAAAGTGACATTAGAAATGGAACACAAATAAACTTGGATAGATTTTTAGACAAATAAAACTATTAAAAAAATCTGAAGATTATTGTGCATGAAAAAGTAGATTCGTAAAAGAAAAATAACTCGCCCACTGCGTCTTAAAGGAGTGACGATGTTGATGAGGTTAGTGAGTAGGATATTCAAATGCAGGCTAATTAAAGGAAATGCTTTGCCGTAATTAATATAAGCATGACGTTCGGACTCACCAATCAACAGTATTTGTTTTACATAGCAATATACCACAATGCAGAAGTGAGGCGGCGCAAGCATATGAGAAAATAGACAACGCTATCATCGACTTTAAACCACCCAAAAGTGCTGGCGAAATTTACAAGACACTTGACATTATTGACTACGTACAACAGACTAACAAAATTAATATTGGTGCTGTATTCAGTGATGGGTCATTTGTGGTTATTGACGCATTTCGCATCTGCTATCCCTACTGCAGCGACTGAGTATGTTTCTGCAAAAACACAGCAATCACAGTTACATGAATTCAAATTTCAGAAACATAGTTGCGAATTTGAAAATCACGTGGCAATTATCCCATCCACATACAAACTAATGTGAAGACGCTCAACAATTATTAGCAAATAACCTTACTGGGATCGTAGCTGTGTTTAAAACGTTTGGTTACGCTGTGTTTCAAACAGATGTTGCCCTATACGTGAATTTGGTTATGCCACTTAGTCGTGACGAGAATGGATCTAAAACTACTACACAATGGATCCAGAGTGGTGCCCACTTAATCCTGAACCGAAAAGACACCAGTGTCAGTCATCGATGAAATTGATAGTGGCATTGAAGAACTTCTCTAACGTTGGAGAAATACACCGATGCAAGATCGGGATGGACTCTCGAAGGATGCAAGTAAGTCCATGTACATTTCTCACTGTATCAACCGCTTCGTGGATCCCTTTTCGTAGCAACATGGGTACCTCCAATGTCAGTTATACCCATAAAAAGTTGACACAAGATGTTAAGAATGGACAATTTTGTCAGCGTGATATCCGGCTAGTGATCACCAAGACATGCTTCAAAAATACCAGTAACACCTAGGTCATCGTAATTTCGGTGATACTGGATTTTCCGTGCAGGTTACCAAAGCCACACTGAATAAATTGGAAACACTGAATCCAGGTATTGCTCTTAATGTGCTCACTTAAAACAAAAGCAATTATCCTATATCACTCTCTCCACTTTGACAGAATGGACCAGCTCAGATTGATTTGTTGCCGTTGAGTGAAATGAAAGAATCGGAATCCATATCGCACTACATTATGGGTAAAGAATCTTGCTGGGTTACTTAACCGACACAACAAACATCATCGCAAGAAATATCCAGGCAGACGTTGCATACATGTATTTAAGACTAAGCAGCTGTTTGTCAGCCATGAATTTCACTGTGATAGCATTAGTGAAAAACCGCCGTGAGCAATCATGTCAAAGCATGGTAAAAACATTGCCAAATTTTCTGCAGTACAGCGAAAGATGAAAGTCCTTTATATCATATACGCGGGTTTTGAATGTATCAATAGAAAGCGCTGCTTTAAAAGACTCGTTCAGCTCAGCTATAAATTTCACAGATGTGTCTGATACCGATCGAACTGTACAAATCGCGCAACAAATCCTATGCGGATTCTGCTATAAAGTAGTTCGATGTGACGGAAAAACAGTGCAACCAGTCCTTGGTTGTAACCAGGGTACTCCAGACACAGTTGAGGTGTTTCTTATATCGATCGAAGATATGGCAAAATTGATTCGGCAGCAGTTCTATTCACCAGCAGTCATGATTATGACTGGCGATCAGAGTCGTGATTTCTCTACAGCCACTCACAGATGGCTTTGTGAAAAAGTTTTCACTTCCACTGATGACAAAGTTCGTGATCACTGGTGCGTACAGATATCCAGCACACAATGCATGTAATTTGCAGTGGAGATTTTACCCAAAATCCATGTGGTGCTTCCTAACTTGCGTGGGCACGATGGCCACTCAATAATTTAAGCAGTAGCCATGGCATCTGACCCACCGATAAGCGTCATCCCCAATAACATGCATGGCGTTTATGCTGGGACGATTGCAGTTTATCGAATCATTAGTTTATAAATTCCTCTTTGGTCAAGTTAGCGAACAAGCTGACGGCGGAAAACTTTGTCATCACTCGTGGATAATGTCCACGGCGTGCAAACACCTCAAATATGAATTTGATTACTATGAAAGGTGTGTATCCATACGATTATATGAGTGACCCGAATAAATTTGCTGAAACTCATTTGCCACCGATCGAAGCGTTTTCTTCATCATTGTCACACGAAGGTACAAATGCACGGCTGGGAGACTTTGGTCAATGACATGAAGGTTATATTTGTTAACGTGTTGGTTGTCTTGGAGTATTAATCCATTCCGAAATCGCAAACACATCTACGGACCATACTGGGTCAAATGCACGACGTTGTCCAGTTTTTAACTCTCCGGGTGCATACCAATACCCAACAAACTTGTCTCTGAGTCGGTCTAACGTTAGTGACTGTGAAATCATTTTCTGAATCGCATTGACTGATTTTAATTTAGTCGTGCGTGAGACTTCACTGTTCAATGCTGCTATGACAAATGGTAGACGGGACCCCGAGTGGCTGAGTGGTCTAAAGCGCTCACTGTTCCGGATCACTGCCATCTCACCTCTGTCTGTGTGGGTTCGAGTCTCCGGCTCGGCTAACATGGGTATGCGAGAAAGCTTGCCAGTAGCTTCTCGTGGGTCGGTGGTCTTCCAGGGGTTTTCCAGGGTTCTTCCTCCGCCAGTTATACTGGCCGCCATGTATAGCCTATCTTGTTCTGAAAATTGGCGTTAAATCCTACTACAACAAGAATAACAAATGGTAGACGTGCCCATTTCTGAGACTGTTCTGGTCTCATCAACAATTCATGTGCACACTGATGACCAAATAGCCGTACTGCAAGAGGACGATTAAATCGTTCCACAATATCCTGGTCTTGGTCACCATGAATGTTGATATATCCGACACGTACTCGCATATGGTGTTTGGTCAGCAGCACAGCAACAAATCTGAGAAATTCTTTTCAAAAGATCAACTTGTAATAATTGTGGCCATGTTAGCGGTCCGCGTGCGTAAATACGCTCTAGTGCATCTGCGACACTTGCAGAATCTTTTGATGTCAGCTGCTGGCCACATCGAGAAAAGTTAGCGCGTACTTGTATATGCATAATTTACCTCATCGATCATGTGGAAGAAATAACAAATATGCCAGATGAATCTCATTAGGTGTTTAGAAATCAAGACTACCACGTTACAACTTTTTGGGTACTGGTAGGAAATTTGCAACTGTTCCATGGTGGCTTAAAATCTCCAGTACACACGCGTACTGTAGTATATTTTGGATAATGTCCGGCTTTTGTGTCCATTGATTGTTTGTTTATGTCTGTATAATTTACTTTTATGATTGAACTTTTGTCCACCGCCCAATACAATCCTGGCTTTCATACCGCCTTTAACGACCCATCCTGTGATTTGTTGTCCCAATGTTGGATTAATCGCATTTAAGTAAAGGATAAGATCCACGTCAGCTTGATTACGTGTGTGTGGTATCGTAGTTTACTTGCTAGTTCTAATAACTAATAACTGCTCCCCTTAGTACCTGCAATATTAGATAGGGACGGCTCCCGGAGGCATTGGGGCGCCGCGATCCATCATGGAAGATTATTGATGTGTACTCAGAACGTGTGCGAATAAATACTGTTTGTGTAAACACTTGAGACTCCCTCGTTTTCATGACATGGTGTCAGATGTGATACATAAACATTTGCAGTGAGTGAAAATGGCGAAATTCCAGGCACCGGAGAGCTTTAACTTTTGGAAACCAGTGGAGTCGCCGGATTGGAAACAGCGTTTCGCGCGCTTTAGGATCGCCTTATCCACCACTGAAAATGCAGTAGATGTGGAAATATTGGACACACTCCACATAAATGCCCAAAGAACCAAAAAGAGACCCAAGAAGAAACCCGAGAAGAGACTCAAGAGGCGACTCAAGAAGAGGAGAAAGAAAAAAAAACAACAACCAGAAACAAGTATATATCGCAACGATAAAAATCTTTGCAAATAAAAAGCATCATGAAGAACAGGAAAAACAGAAACAACAACAGATAAGACAAAAGCAACAACAAGAACGAAAAAAAAGCAACAGAAAAAGGAAATGCAAAAACATAACAGCAACAACTTAAAGCCATTAGGCAACTATAACAATAGGGCGGGAGGGGGGGTCTTCCTAAACTAGCATGAAAAGATCAACGAGGGAGACCCCCCCCCCCAAAAAAAAGACGAAAATTTCTTCATTTATGGCTATAGTACTACTTTTTCAGCTATTATTGTTTACAAATCAAAGATAGGGATATGTTCCTGAACCAGATGTTTCGGGTTTGTGTTGTACTTGAAATTGATGTCAAGCATGTATTCCTTCCATAGTACTCTTTAGTATGTAGATAGTGAAATACCAATAGTCGGCCAGGAAAAAGAGCTAGCCTCCAATAACAGTAAACATGTGGGTTTGAAGTAAGTAGAATGTATAAAAAAACGGCTTGGATGACAACTATTTTCAATTGCATTAGCCTGTTTACTACACACCGCTTTGTAGAATTATCATCTGTGAAAAGGGCTTGAGCATCACATGGTGTCAATAATGACTTTCGGATGTGAAAAATGCAGGTATAAATTTGGGGTTAGGGTGTATAAACTTCTGCTATGAACTGCCATTGACTGCTCTGGTCAAGTGGATAATATTCTTATGTTTTGTTTTAATATACCTATCCAAACATATGGACCTTTTTTGACCTCACTTGTGCATTTTATTTTTTATGATTTTTTTTAAAATACCAGGCCGGTGAATGCGGCATTAAATATGTTCATACAAACTCTCCCCTGCCCCCTTAAAGATGTACAGCCTTTTCTAGATCATGACCATTGTCTCTTACGTATTGTGATACTTCTTTGGTTGTTCGCGTTCTGTTTGTGTATCGTGCAGTTTTTTGGGCTGCTGTTCCACAAACACAGCTTGATATGTGTATTAGATGTGGGAATGTTTATACAGACTTGATACTTCATTGTTGTGTTAGTTGTCCTTATATGTCGAACTTTCGAAATCCTTTCTGGGATTTCCTTACTGATAAATTTCCCCTGAGCCTGCACATTACGTTATTTAATGCAGAAGATGAGCTGCAACTACAATATCTTTTAGGTAAAAGGTTACCCTCAGGAGTAATCGACAAAGAAAACTCCAAGCTATTCGTCCTGTATGCAGCATACTTTGTCATGCAGTGTGCAGCTATCTTCTGTAAATAAGGTACTGAAACTTGCAACTTATGAGTTGACGAACACTTTGTTGATTGATATTGTGTAAGAATTTGTATTCTAATATAGATTTTTTTAAAAAATATTTATTGATTGTATTCAGATGATTTATTCTTATATCATGTAATCTTCCATGGAAGGAAATAAAGATGATGATGTTCTGTTTGTGTATCGTGCAGTTTTTTTGGGGGGTGGGGTGGCCTGTGGTATCTTGTGATCTTAACCTGGGGTTTCCCATTTTATTCCATTTCCAGGAACTGTGCGACTTTTCGCGTTTGTTCCGCGTTCTAATATCATCGGATTGTCCCTGGTGTACTGAAGAGAGCAGTGACCGGACTTTTTCTTATAAACTCGCCTATTACTGTTTGTGTCATGATTTTTGTAGCATTATCTCCCTTGACGAAGAGTGTTAGTTCGATGGGATGCCTTTGGTTTGCAGATTTCTTTCGATAGTTTGTCTTTTGATTCTGTGGTTTTTATAATTCTGTGGTGCTGTAGGGTCATTTGTTTTGCTGTTTTTGTTTGGTTTTTTTGGGTGGGGTGGGGTGGGGTTTCCTATGTTTTGGTCTCATTGTTTTGTTGTTGTTGTTGTTTGTTTTTTTGCCTATGATTAGTGGGTTTGTTGGGAGTATGGTTGGGTTTGGGTTTGAATCATGTTTCTGACCTGTTTTTCCTTGGTTTAGCTATGTGTGTGACGTTTATGGATCTATTTGTGACCCCTGGTCATGTGCTTCATTTGGACTGCTGTCCTCCGTTTGGGCCTCAACAGTTTTTGTTTCGTGGTGGGAGTTGGTGGTTTGGGTCCCTATTGTTCTAGTCTGTTTTGGGGCAGGGTGGGGCTGGAGTGGTTGTTTCACAATAATTTGTTTAGCTGATACTGAACCTTTTTGCAGCGGTGATAGTGCCGCTTTTGCATAGATTTTATCCTTTGGTGTTTGCGAAATCAGATGATGGCAGCTTTCTTTTGGACGTACGTCTTTTTATTCAGATACACTCAAATACATCATTTTGATATTAAAAGTACAGTTATATTGTATTTTTGTTCTATCTGGGGGAAAAAAGTCTTATTTTGTCAAATATTATTAAGAATCAGTAACTTTGCGTTTTACTAATCGCGTGACAATGGACGTAGTTCTCAACTGAAATCTGAAGCTGAATCCGTGTTAAGTGATTTCACTATTTAGTAAATTTTTAATAAAATATATTCTGCATATATGCTAGTTTATGAACTACCTTTATAACCAAGTATTTTAAAGTGCATCAGGTGTTTATGGGACTATATTTACAGTTGAGATTTTTTAATGTACCATGGTATGTGTAGTAACACCTACTGACAGCTTCACACAAAAACCACGAAATCTGAAAGCTTTACTTTTCTAAAAATAATAATAATAATAAGCTTCAATGTGCATGGATACTGCATATGATCAAGATAACACCAAAATACCCGCTTTGCAAAAAGGCAAATGTTATTATAATAAACATCACACAATGGTAGAGTGTGAAAAAAAAAACGAAGGAATAAAGGATAAAACTGATAATAGAAATCTGCAAGAAAGAGAGGTACCGGCAGGATAATATATTATACTTAGATGGAAACTTTTATATAAAATATATAAAAAAAATTTTTTTATATAAAGTCACAGACTATATTACATGTACTATGCAATCCATGTCACATGTTCGAAGTCAGATTTGCATTCACTATATTTATAGCTTCGAGCATGTGACATGGATTGAATATGCTTTATGTCCGTAACAGCTATCATGTTTCCTTCCTTTTCTGATTCAAAGTCCTTCCGCAGTGAAGCACGTCCATCCCGAATCGGTCTATCCCATGTGCATACGTTTCCGAATCTGTGCTCTGGGCCAGCGATATAATCCATTTTATATCCTCCTTTGTTTGCAGTCTCTTTGTTACTTAGTTTTGCCCGAGATGAAACTCGCCCGGTGTCAAATGACTCGAATTTCTTATCATAAAACAATTCACACCTTACGGTCTTGACAGAGGGCACATTCATATCGAAGTTGTTTGGCAACAATATGGGCAGATCCGACCGCATACTAAATCCTTTATCATCAACTAGGATTATATAGTAATACATGTACCTCTTTTGATAACATTTACGCACCAGCGAACAAAATTTTATCACTTACAAGTGATACGTAATCTGTACACGCTGTATAACTTATTCGGACACGTAAAGATAAATTTGGGGCTTCAGTTTCGCTGACGAACGATTCTGCATCTATGTATGTTTCAAATTCTCTCTCTCTCTCTCTCTCTCTCTCTCTCTCTCTCTCTCTCTCTGTTCATTTGATATACAGCCTTTGGTATTAGTACTTGATAAACTTAAGCTTTCTAGGATAAACATGTAATTCCTTTCTGAATGTTGTTGATGCTTTGGGCATCCCACGAGAAGCTACTGTCAGTTTTCTCACATATCCACGTTGGGCGAGCCTGAGACTCGAACCCATGCAGACGGAGGTGACAGTCGCTGATTGGATATGGCAAGCGCTTTAGACCACTCGGCCACGCGGGTCCCCTTTTTGTGAATGTAATACATTTTTGTTGTTGTTGTTGTTGTTGTTCTAGGGTTTAACGCCATTTTTCAACACAAGATAGGCTATACATGGCGGCCAGTATAACTGGTGGAGGAAGAACCCTGGAAAACCCAGGGAAGAACCACCGACCCACGAGAAGCTACTGGCAGGCTTTCCCACGTACCCACGAATACATTTTTGCATTTGCCCTCTAAAGGTGTGTTTTGTCTTGTAAACTATAATGTTAATTCGTTACGATTTATTCGTCTTCATTTGTAAAATGATTACATTTTAAATGCAGAGTAGACCATTCAGTATCAAGGTTTATTTCGGTTATGAAGAAGATAATATCGATGTTTAGTTAACCTAGCCGTGATGCCAAAGAAGCACATAGTGTGGCCCTGCGTTCGTCCCTCTAATCGCGTATGTACTTCAACAATTGCTTATACCACATTGGAGTTAACGTTCATGATCTGATTTCAATCGAACTTAGAAAATGGATTTATATGATCAAAATCCCAGATATGGTCGGTGATGGGCAAGATGCATGTATAGTTGGGGGGAGGGGGGAACCAGACAGATCCCCCCCCCCACTTGCCGAAAGAAAGAAAAGGTGTTTCATGTGTGAATGTTTTCCCAACAGGTGTGTTGTTTATTATTGTAATAACCAGAAATTTGATCAAAAATTTATTAAAGTTAATTTTTTTTTATGGGGTATTTATTTATGTCCCTAGTGTTATATATAGCGTAGTTCATTCGAGGCAGGTTTCTCTCATCTCTCTCGAGATCCCTTCCCTAAATTCTTCCAGTGACCTTTGCTAGAGGACTTCTAAGTCCTGTGTTTGCTATGTGTGTTATGCTATATTGTGTGTATGTTACAGATGTATTTGTAATGACAGCATCTAATACCAGATTAACGTTTTCCCTTGGTTTGTCTAATTTTTCCTCTTCATTCCATAGGCTTTTGTTTTTGTTGAGTTATTTTAATTTGGAAATTTGCGAGTAAACGGTGCACTAGTTTGTTACTCAAAATAAAACCCTGGTGTTTTATGCGTGTGTTCATGCTGTGTCGTTAAGCTATTATTTATTAGATTGAGGCAGGCTGTATCCGAATGAGAGTCCATATTTCTTTTATTTTATTATATTTCCCAGACTCGGGTTAAGCCTCCTCTTTTTTATTTTTATCCTAATTACCTATAATAATAAAAAAAACGTCCAAAAGAGTTCAAGACGAGGTTAGTCCCTGAAAAATACGAGATTCTCTGTTTTTGTATGAAAAATCTCCCCGTGTTTTTTGTACTGTGTCCATATCCGACATGCTGGTTTTTCTGAGGCTCTGCTACAGACCTGTTCACTTTGCGTAGCGTCTTGTGACATGGCTCTGTACGTCTGTGTCTCATACTTTGCCAGCTTGCAGGTTCCCTGTCCCTTTTAGTAGTCAGAGGGTATATAGAGGAGAGAGGAAAAAGAGAAAGAAAAAATAATGGGGGGGGGGGGAGAGAGAGAGGAGAAGAGTTGAGACTCCCCTACTTGTTGGTTAGCTTGTTAGTGTTATTTAGAGGCACCGGAGGGGTTTAGGAAAGTCTAGTTACTCATATATTTTATTTCCGTTCACGAGGTGAAAGATGAGGATAGGGATCCATCCCGTGCTTGACGGTACAGCTCCCCTAAGCGGGAGGTAAACCGAATCCCAACCCCCGGCTCTTATCTACAGTTTGGTTGATTTATTACTTCCCTGGGGTGAGAGGTGAAGTCGGGGCTCCAGCCCGCATTTCGCGGTACACGCCCTTACGAGGACGGTAAAATGAAGCAGCTTCCCCACTTCACCTCACTGGTTTATGGTTGTAAGGGACAGGCTATCGCCCAGTTGTGATAACCTGCCCACAGGCTAGCATAGTGCATGTAATATAGTCTGTGATTTTATATATATATATATTTTTTATTTTTTATCAAAGTTATCCCTCCGGTACCTCTCTTTCTTGCAGATTTCTATTATTAGTTTTACCCTTTCTTTCTTCGTTTTTTTCACACTCTACCAATGTGTGCTGTTTACTAAAAATTTGCCTTTCTGCACAGCGGGTATTTTGGTGATAGCATAATCATATGCCTCCTAACGGCTACCTATCCCGTTAGCCACGCATTATGCATGTATTTATAAACGAGGCTTTGTATCTTCAGGGAGCTTAACTTCGACCAGTGCCCCATGCCCTATCCAAATTTACCTGTATATTTTCCTGCCCTACTTTACATCTTATACCTTTGGTTATATCCTCCCTTATCCAGTTGTACGTTGTTTTTTTTTTTTACTATCCTGTTCTTTCTTATCTCTATATTTGCCCGATAAAACTCTTATACATTTTAATTTTCTCGGAGCCTCTAGTTTCTTTGTTAACATGTTATTTTTGTAGACCCCCACCTCTCCATTCCTCATTGTAAACCCGAACCAGTAAATGTATAATCCCTCCCACGGTGATTTAGGCTCAGAGTTGATTTTCTTTATTCTATTCAAAATATTTGTACATTTAATTATGGTAGGACTAGGTAATGCTAGCCCGCCTCCTTCCTTTGAGCTATATAAGTTTTTTTTTTGTTTATATAATGGGTCTTATAACCCCATATATAATTAATAATCTCATTATCTATTTTAGGTAGTATTTTATTTTCTATATCGATCGATTTTAAAATATAATTAATTTTGGAGTACATATATGTCATGGCCACTTGGGCCCTTTCCATTAGACGGAGTGGCGTAAGTGCCGCCAGAGCCAAGCGAATGCATGTATGCAATATATGCAGTAACATCTCTAGATGTAGTGCCTCAACTACTGTAGCTGATCTGACCCTAGTAATAAACTACATGATATAATAATGATGATGTTCTCTGTAATGTTATTTTCATTTGGAACTACGAATTTACTTTAAATTATAATTTCTATTTGAACAAAATGTACTTCTAAATGCTGTTACTTATCGAACTGTGAGATAGTGTTTCAACTCGCGTCTGGGTCAATTTTATTGACACGCAAGGTTTGAAAGGTGCAGCTTCTGTGCAGAATTAAATGAAATATCGAAATCATTTATTTTTCTTTCTGTCCAGATTCCTTGTATTAAAATTAAAATTTGTGTTAAACTGAATAGCAGATGGGTAATAATTTAATGATGAATGTATGAAACTCACTTAATTATTTCCGAGATGTTTCATAAACTCAGTATTAAATAATTACCAATTTGATGATTTGAGATCTTCTATATTTTATTGAGGTGATCTTGCATCGGATTGGTTGAGTTTGAATTTTTGAAGTTTCTAATCCGATTTGGATTAGACTTTGAACATATGCTTATGTTATAAATATCTTGTACGAGTACGAGAATAAGTACGATGCATATATATTATACATTTTATCTTACATTTGAATGGCTGAGCTTGTGACCAATCGTAAAGTTACATAATTGTAATCCATCATCAAGATCTTGCATAATAAACGAGATCCAAGCATATTAATAATGCGTCTTATTGGCTGAATTTGTTACAATTCTGGAAGCCATATTTTGTAATTTGACTTGGATAAAAGTTGGAGTAAATGCTTCTATCATCGGGATCTTGGATTCTGTCAACAATAAGCGAGATCGGTATATAGGAATGATGCGAATCTGTGTCTGATTGTCTGGCCTTCTTACCACTCTTCAGTTTATTATAATCAACATAAGGGTGTTCTATTATAACCACAGGACTGTGAACAATAATTACATTTTCGTCTTTTAAAAGATTATATTTACCATGATAAAGCAAAATATGTCAAATTAACCCGATATAAAGTTTGTGAGAGATTTTACATAACGTGTTCTGACACTACTACATAAGATAGCTTAGTAAAACGGTCAGCTGTTACTTTATGTATTTGTGAGCGATATCAGACCCACTTGACCCTCTTGTTCAATTTGGAAATGCTGCATAAGCACTCATATATAGACGTATGAACGTTTGGATATATAGAGAGAGTTAATCTTTGCAATCAATGGACGAAAATCAAATCAATGAAACTATTTAGATCAAAGCTACTCGGTCATAATATTTCATATTTTCATTTTATATCAGCTATTTTTGCGTGATCTACGCACACGAACAACCATGGATGCTCGCTATAGTTCAACTGGTGGAGCCTTGGATTCGTATCCATGCGTCGTGAGTTCGATACGCGCCCATTTCAGTCCTGGTGGGCTGCTTCATTATGAACATGGGAAAGGCACTTAGCTCCACATTTCTCTCTCTCTCTCTCTCTCTCTCTCTCTCTCTCTCTCTCTCTCTCGCTCGCTCGCTCGCTCGCTCTCGCCATGCATAATAATAGATCGGCTGTCCGAAAACGATGACATTAGCCAATAGTCTGTCGGCCAGTTAACATCTATACAGTACTGTAAGGGGAAGCTCAAGCGAGAACCGGTGCTATATCTTATTCTTCATCGTTCGTTAACATCTCATTCAGCCAAATATAGAGGAGTGGTGCGGAACCGACTTTGAAACGTGATGTAGCAATTTGAATTGTATCTTCTTTCATAGTTCGTTCCCTTATGTTTCAGTGAGCTATTTCAACTGACTCGCTCATCACGCTTGATCATACAAAGGGATATTGGCCGGGATGTGATTTTGTCAGCCTGGCCTGTTTCGTTCTCAGTGGAGACATATTTTATATTTTTCAAATTTTTAAAAAAAATAAGATACGTTTTGGTTTTTTTTTAAGTTAAATTTTAGGACAAATTTACAACCAAGGTGAAGTCGACTCGACCATTATCCAGGACAAGTTGCTTCCCAGAGGAAAGATTTCAGTAAATTGATTCCTTACGTGGCAATTATTCAGACAATGGACATTTTGCACGGACTTTACCTGTTCTTAACTTTACTTTGGACATGGACGAGCTGTTATGGGGCTGGTGAAGATTCCCTTACGTGTAAAGAGTGTATACCACAAAACTGTCCAGTGCTGACCTTTTGTTGGGGTCAGGTCATTAAGGATGAGTGTAATTGTTGTTCAAGATGCTCCTCCGATCTATTCCAACCTCACGCCAGACCAAAACCGAAACCAGTTGTCCAAAAGAAAGGCGAGTTTTTTTGTGTTTCTGATCATCTCTCTCTCTTTCACACACACACACACACACACACACGGTAAGGATCATGATCTTTTTATACATGTTTTTTCTTCTTATTTTTTAAAAGTATAATTTCTTTTGTTGTTGTTGTTTTCCATTCCTGGATTTATTTTTAAATAAGATACAATGTATCAACTACTGAACTTCAACAAAAACGGTTATTATTGTAGATTTAACAGATAACCCGATATCCCTCTTCTATGGCATAAGTTTTCACACTGGGGTTGAAAGGAGGTTGAGACGTCAAAAAATCTCCAGTTTAAAGGTTTTACGAAAACTATGAATGTTAAGATCGCATGCTTTTTTCTTTTAATACCTAAACTTCTTTATTTTTAATTAGCACTATAAAACTATTATTGTGCTGAGATAACGTTGAACGTTAATACATACATACATACATACATACATACATACATACATACATACATACATACATACATACATACATAACTTAAATCATTAGAATAAAACTACAATTTTTATATATAGAAAAAAGAAAAGAAAATCGTTCAAAAATATTGTCAATAAGACAAGCCGGGAAACCATTTTTACTGTTAGATATTTCAATTTAAATTTCTCATTTTAACGCAGGAATCGTTGTTACTGATTAACCAGCTGTATTTTAAAATCGTACGAAATCGGGCCTCTCCCTTGTTCTCATTTTTCATTAGTTGGATGTACACTTCTCTGTGCATCAGTTAATATTTCATCACGAAAGCTGTCTGTCTACATTATCCCCTGTGAGTAATATGCACATGAAATCATTTACTATACCATACACCGTATGTACCGTGATCATCAACCCAGGCAAAAAGTGCTCGCATGCCAAATAAGTTAAGTGTGACACCTGTGCGTTAACTTTCTAGCAATTCGTCTTGTGTGGTCCAGGGTTCGATCCAGTTTTTTTGATGTGCACAATAAAAAGTCGACAGACCAAGATTGGTGTTTTCCTTTAGGTACTGCAGTTAACTCGGTTATAGGACTACAACGTGATGCTACGAAAAAAGTAGAGATATTGATTGTTTTCTCGCCCATGCGACAGAGAAATCTACATGTTTTGCTAACCATAATTTTCCTATCTCCGTCTAAAACAAGAAGAAATCCTTGTTGTCTTCTACTGTGCCCGACTGAGTTCTTATAAAATCCAACAACAACAATAATTTATATAGCAAAAAGAAATTCACTCATAAAGCAAGTTAAGGTCTCTCCAACTTTGATAACACCATACAAAATATTTACACACACACACACACACACACACGCGCGCGCGCGCGCGCACGCACGCACGCACACACACACGTTGATCTATTTGATACAGCCCCAGACACACAGGCAGTATACATCTACACATCACTGGCCACACAAATCCAAACTCTCTCAAGTGCATCTGCAAGACCAACAAAAACCAGAAATATGTTATGTCAAACAAGTTTTTTTCTAACTTTGTCAAACACTTCAATCCTTTTCTAAGAGTGTCATATATAGCTGATGAAACTTAAAATGTAACCGTATAAAGATATTATTTATTGTTAATTTCCTATGACATCCATCAATAAAATGTGATAATACAGTACTAATATCAAATGATTTTATGTTTCTAATTTCTCTTGCGTAGAATGTGTTTACTTTGAGTTGACAGGTCACCACATTTCTCTCTTTAATATATTCGTCTTAATGCGACGTATTTTGAGAAACAAAAGTGCGTAGATCTAGATGCTCATTCCGCAATACTTCCAACACATAATAATAACTTTTCTTGATTTATTCCTTTTCTAAGAGCGGCATATGTAGCTTGATTATTCAGATTTTTATTAAAGATTCAGATTTTCATAAAAGGGTACCAAACCTGATGAACTTTATAAAGAGTGAGAAGCAATAATGGTACCTGATGAATACAGTGTTTTGAATCTGCTAACTAAATTGCAAGGGTGCATAGTTATTTTAATTTAAGTGGAAAGAATTGTGTGAGAGAAATAATCTATGTCGGTGTTTGTACCAAGACAAGGAAATCCAAGTCGCGCGGTTACATTATTTATCTTCCCAACATAGATTTTATTAATCCAGGTTCTTGCCTTTCATATGGTGCTCGTTAGCGCAACAACTGTTAGCGCAGTTTTTGATGGGTTGCCATGAAACTTCATAAACATTATGATCATCCCCAGAAGATGCCTGAACGTGTGACTATTAGCATGTTGGGTTCGCAAAATGTTTGAAGGTCGGAATAGTCCTATTAGAAACTATTAGGAACCACTGCTCTAGGTCTCACAAATCAAGGAAAACTATAGATATTTAGTTCATGCAAATAGTTAAAATAGACTGTGAGATATTTTTCAACAGATATATGATTCACTTTATATATACCATTTAATTCGATTGTACAAGTTCTCAATAATTATACTAGTATCGACAAGTAATTATTTGGGCTAGGGGAACTCCAAGAACATGGACGAATTACCTACCCAACTGGGTCAATTTCACCACAATACCCTACGCAGATTACAAACTAGTTATTATACTTGCCTATAAAGTTAATAACAAAAAAATCGTGCATAAGGTACGAAATCTACCATTTATATACTGCCTATTCTGACCTATTATTCAACGAATCGAATCCTTTCAAGCCCATTAAATCGGCATATTACATAGGACTGACTGTTGTAATTTGTTGGTTAAAAGCTTTGGGACTCTTACATGTGTAGATTTTACATCCAGGTAGAATTGTGTATGACTCCATTTACATACATTATCTGCAATTTTCACTAGGCCAGAGTGTCTGTGGTAGAAGGTGCTAATCCATGCGTTCATTATTTACATGTTTTGTTTGTTAAAATTCATCAGCTCATTGCATTATGCATACTGTCAAACTTAGGTCGCCTTGTTTATGGTAAGGTCGTGACATAATATTTACACGTTTCTTGAACCAGGCTAAAGTAAGACTTTCACCGTCAGTATTACCATACCACCGTACTACAACATTTTATATTTTGCTACCACCACGCAGAATAATATAAACTACTAGTGCAAATAATTCGACGACGACGACAATTCGATGACTATTGCTGGTAGCGAATTTGCAATGGATACACGCTTTTCATAGAATGAAAGCTGGGAACTATATTATTTTGCCCGTACATACGTTTGTTCGTTTCTGTGTGCGTTCGTTTGGGATGTAATATGCAACTTCACACAACGCTGAACGGAGAATTTAGGGCCACAGATCAAGGACTAGCTAGCTGGAACTTTGATGTACTGTTCAGATTTAATGTGAGGGGTTGAGAGAGGAGGAAGAGGAAATCAGTCTTTAAAATAAACGGGGAAAAAATGCCGTTTTGCTACTGAAATATGGCTTTTTCATTTTAAGTTTTATGCTTATTTTAAAATTAATCTTTTCTTTCTCCATAACTGCATTCATCAGCAACCAATGCAAATAGATCATCATTCCATTTCATAGATTATTAAAGTGGGAGACATAGGCGAATTTCAGGATCAAACAGAATAGAGTGTTTAATACCAGAAAAGTAGCATGTACAATGTCTAGATTATGATTCTTAGAAACATAGCTGTTATTTGTCTTAAATTTTTTTATCTATGAGTCTATGTGTGCATTCGTATGTCAGCTAAAATGGAAATAAGGCAGAATAATACATACTCATCGTGGAATCTTTCTAAGCATCCATCATGCTTGAAAATATCACGATCCGCGGTAGGTAAAATTCATGCAAACATCTCTGGATAGCACAATGTATAAGATGAATTATGGCTTCGAGCCGGACTTTGTTTTGTTGTGGGGGTGGTGGTCTGAAGAGAACACGCTGTCTTATAAATTTTGAATTTGCATTAAACGACTCTCATAATGAAGAGTTTCCGGAAAACTTTGCAGAAACGTCCCTTTTCTAGAAATCCGGAACGAGTGTTTTTCTTCTTCGCGGCTCCTTGTTTAGCACAGTGGAATTTTCATTAAGCTGTTGAAGCTGTCATCGTTTTGCATATTGGAAATTTTCAAAGAGCTTCTGGCATCTGTGGCCGTAATTGTTTTTGATTTGATATGATGTCTTACTGCAAGACCATTCGGAGCACCTTGAGGTTTTTCTACATCACTGTAGATGTGATGCACTTCCGGTCCTAGGTAGAAGGTTTGAACTTTTCTGATTGCGGCAACAACATGAAGCCGAATCTAGTTGTCAGTGGCGTGAATAGGTTTCTTTTTCGACTTGACGAAAAAGGTAGAGGACATTCCGATTGCTAACGTTTATATCAAGAATTTTCACAGTACATGTATTAATCACTTTGTCAAAAAAATTCATCGCTAAAATAATAGAAGCGACATTTCAAAAGGAGAGTGACGTGGATTTAGACCGTTTGTGCAAGCAGTGGTGCTTTTTATTCATGCAATTTGGGATTCAATGTGAGCTTTTCGACCAAAATTCTCATCGGAAATCAAGCTGCTCTTCAATAAAGTGATTTAAACACCCTGACTGGTTGCACAGACCGTTAAACACCCTGACTGGTTGCACAGACCGTGTGATTCTAGTGTAAGCCTCGTTAAGATAGATGAAGAGTTAACAGTGTCAGTGGTAGATTCGCGGGGTTCAATTTTTAAAATGCGTATCTTTTCCGTTATTTGTTGTGGGTCCTTGAAAAATGACATACAAATGAGATCATTTATTTATGCAAGACAAGCGACAGATAATAACTTGTGGTGGCAGTCACGTTTTGAGAGCAGCGTGAGCGACACCTAGGGAACACGTTCGAAATTGCTTGGATGGAATGAGACAGTCTAAAAGGGAGAAATCGTCGAAAATTGACAGAGGATTCAGTCACCTGCTGAAGTAAATTCGCAAATTAGAACCATGAGAAACGCATTCAGACTGCTCTGCAGTAAGTAAACAACGTAACTGCCTGCATACACCGTGTTAATCAAGGTTAGACATCATTTACGATACCATTTTATTCATTTTTAGGTCACATGGCGACAAGACCACGTGTCTTACGTACGACTGTCAATAATTGTGACGTGCATCCGACTGACTGTGCTTATTACCCTTTTTGAAACCGTTCTGGTTCTGATTGTGATTAAACCTGGAATGTGCGATTATATCGTCGAAATCTCGAACGAGTTTGATAATGAGTGATAGACACGCAAACTAATCAGGCGATCTTTCATTTTATTGGATTTACCCCTCTGCAAGATGTATCTTGGATCCGATTTTGATCAAACGTGCAATATGGTCTTATAACATCAAGTTTTTTGAAATATTTGATAATTAACAAGATCAACACAGACTATTGATGTAATCTAGCATCTGACTAGCTGATCTTGTTACCACTCTTGACGCCGTATTTTTCATCCGATTTTGATCAAAGGTGAAATACATGTTTGTATCATTACTATCTCTGACGAATTCAGTAATTAGTGAAATCCACGTCGAATTTTTGATCTTGATCTGATTGGTTGATCCCCGCTTGTGATCCAGCTTGAAATAAAAGCTTATATCAAAATCTTAAATGAACTTGATAATGAGCGATATCCACGAATGTTGACCAGGTAATCTTGCATTAGTTTGGCTTATAATTGTTACCAGCCGGGGGGGGGGGGGCAGATTTTTTATTAGATTTTGATCAGACTTGAAGCATGTACTTGCATCATCAAGAGCTGGGATGAATTCGACAATAAGTGTGATTTACGTTTATCTGAGAATGTTACCACTATGGAGGGAACGTTTCTGATCCGATTTCAATCACATATACTTGTATATCATCAACATCTCGTAAACGTTCGATAATGCGTGAGATAAACACAAAACAAAGAGTTTATCTTGGATCTGACTACACTTGTTACCACTCTGAAAGGCATACTTCTGTTCCAATTTTGATCCAAATTGTAATACTGGTTTCATCGATGGGTTCGATCAAGAGCAAGAACCATGCATATTTATGAGGCGATCTTGCATGTGCTTGGCTGATCTTATTTCCTAACTGGAAGTCATACTTCTGATTTTAATCAAATTTGGAAAATCAGGACTTATATCATCAAGATCACGAGCTGATTATTAAGTAAGCATTATCAATGCATATTTTAATGAAGTGATATTACGTGAGCATGCATGAGCTTGTTACCACTCTTGAAGCCATTCTTTGTTGTTGGTCTGTTGGATTAATTATTGTCAAGGACGGTGGATACATCGATTATAAGCATGAGACTACATATTAATTACGCCTTTCGAAAGAATTTGTATCGGACTATAATACAATAGGTCAAATCAACATAAATGTTTGGAGATAGTTCGGATAGGGGTTGTTCTTGCGATGCTACATAAGCCTCATTTTGTGAAATGGTGAACTGTCAGGTGAGCGATATCAAACCCACTTGGACGTTTTGTCACATTGATTTTGGACAGGAGAAATAAGAGGTTAGCAATACCGGTGTTAGTGTTGCTAATGTATGGCTAATAACATATACAATGTCTGCTACTTTTTTGTGGATCTTATGAAAAATGAAACAAAAACAAGAGCATGCGCTATGCAGGAAAACGACAAGAGATAACTATTGGTGGCAGTGAAGTTTCGAAATAAACAGGGTCATATGGGGCGTACTTTGATACCTTTATGGAATTATATGTGTGGGTAAAGCACCTGAATGTTTTTGTTTTGTTGTTTTAAAAACATAAATTCCTACGTTTAAAAAAAGAAGGGAATATTTCGACCAAGAATAAGGCATCCCAATAGATAAATTGCTGTAACGGTAAACATGTAAGATTCATACCCGCACTCGAGTCCGGCATGTTTTCAAAATATTTCTTCGAATTTGGATTAATTTACACTATCTTGCTTATGAAATATTAGTTTTGATATTTTTATCCATATGGCTTAAACAAAAGAATGAAAAATAACATATTACTTTTAAAATGTGCATACGAGGATCGTTTCTTCTTGAAAAAATTCGAAATATGCCTAAATTTGAGGAAACCCTCAGATCTTCCTCACACGCAGAGCAGTACTCTTTCGGTGTATTATGTCTGATTTTTAATCCTTCAGATTAACTAAATGTTCAGTGAAAATGTCGTTGTTGCAAACTCGCTAATAAGAAATGTATTGCCTAATCGCAATTTAACAAGGGTTTTTTAGACGTTAGCGAAACTGGTGCCTGGCTGACGTCAAAGCACTGACCAAACAGGCATTATAATTGTATCTTCATTCACAGTGTAAGTTTGATATGTTTTTAAATTTGGGGCAGGTATTTTCTTACCAGTCTTCACCTCGCACACCAATATTAAAAAAAACAACCTTGTCAGATGTGTAAGGTATTATGTTACGTCTGCTTCATACTTCCTGTGGGATTTCTGGTTACATATATGACATATAATGATAAAGGTATCAAGGAAGCATCAGCTAATACATGTATATCTAAAGGATTGTGTCGGAAACATTGAAAACCCAACATGACTTGAACCTATATATCTACCTGTATATACAATTTTCCTTTTTTAAGTGCACGTACAAGTTTGACTGCAGTTTGAAACTGATTCTGTGTGAAAAGAAAACGAACCTGACTGCCAGTCTGGCTGGATTTCGATGATACGACTGTTACGAGTTATAGTTAGAAACGACACAGATAATTGCTATCGTTTTAGTATGATATTGGTTGCCGGCTGATCGACAGCTTCATGCTCTATTCCTAGTTCGCATTTAATGCAACAAAGCACCAATTGGCAATTTGCAGGCAACAATCCAAATACCTGAAGTTGAATATTATACCAAACGATCTTAAAAACCGCTGACATACTACCCAGACAGGAACTTAATCCTTGATACTCACAGCATTACAGATTTATTCATTCTGTCGGGCATTACGTCATAAGTGCGTCGATTCTCTTAGGTAACTGAGTACGTGCATATATTCCTTTAGACATTTAATTATATAAAAAAAAAATCACACCACACCATCCTCCCATATATATATATATATATATATATATATATATATATATATATATATATATATATATATAACTCGCCATCGTGGGAGGCAAATACATTGGTTTAACAAATATCGGAAGTTACACGTATCAGCAGAATGTTTTTTTTTTTTTTAATGTAAGGTGCGCCAAGTCAATTTTTTGAAAAATGATCCTTATTCTATCATTCCTGTTCCTATATGCTATCATTCCTTGTTCGTTCACTTTAACATATATTTTAATGCGTGCAAAACAGATGTAAAACACAATATTCCCTAAATACTGTACGTAGCAGCTACAGTTAGCGATAAGTCCTACGTATTGGTAGGTAGGTTGGTACGCACGCACGCACATACGGACGGACGTACATATGTATGTATGTATGTATGTATGCATCTGTTGTTGTTGTTGTTGTTGTAGGGTTGAACGCCATTTTTCAGCGCACGATAGGCTATACATGGCGGCCAGTATTAATGGTGGAGGAAGAACCCGGGAAAACCACGGAAAGAACCACCGACCCACGAGAAGCTACTGGCAAGCTTTCTCACATACCCACATTGGCTGAATCCTAGACTCGAACCCACGCTGACAGAGGTGAGATGGCAGTGATCCGTAACGGAGAGCGCTTTAGACCACTCGGCCACTCGGGGCCCCTATGCATCTGTGTGTGCGTGCGTGCGTGTGTGTATGTATGTATGTATGTATGTATGTATGTATGTATGTATGTGTGTGTATGTATGTATGTATGTATGTATGTCTTTGTATGTATGTATGTATGTATGTATGTATGTGTCGACCTCTCCGGTGGCCTAAGTGGTTAGCGCGTCCCCCTCTGTATCGGAAGATGGGTTTGAAACCGTCCAAGTCACATTAAAATGTTACTTGCAGCTGCCTGACTTGGCGTTCAGCATTAAGAGGTTACTTTTAGGACTGGTTGGCCTGGTTTCAGGTGGTACATGATGATACTACATGCCTCGGCATGATGTCCCAGTGCTGGACATCAGTATGAACTGCCACAATGCAAACGTCGTGTTAATATGAGTAAAAAAATGTTAAAGCTACGTTACAAATCTAAGTCACAGACAGACAGACACACCCATTCTTGTATTTGGTGGATGTCGAGGACTCGGGTAAGGAACCGTGTACCAAAGACATTTATTCTGGCGATCATAAAGCGAAAAGAAATACAGTTTGAGGCAGTAAATTAAAAGCAAATGGTAATGTATCAAAGGAGGGAACTGTGTTATTAATTCTAAGGAGTATGAAATTTAGCAATGCGAGCAAGGATGCACATGTTTATACAAATATTCTGTATGATCCATGCAAACTAAGGACACACATAACTATTGACCACAACATGGAAACTGTAGACAGTGTGACGTCATGGCCAGCTGTGACTCCCATTATCTTGCAGAATGAAAATGAAGACAAACATTATTAAGCCGTACATAAACTGTTTAGACTAAGAGGGTTGGTGCACTCAGACGTAATTATGGTTATTTTTTCATCACAGAAATATCTTTAACCGTTTCCAGAAGAAAAGGCCGATCGCATTATGATTATCCCGTCTCTAGTTAAGGCATCATTTTTTAATTCTTATTTCATACAACAATGTGGCAGGCTGGTGACTCCATACTGTTCATAGTTGTGTTTAGACCAAAGCACATTACTGGGATTGTTAACATGCTCATGTATCAAAACATGCATTGTTACACTGTAAGTGTACATAAATTGACAATATCAAGAACAATTTATATATGACATGAACCTATTCTACTAAATCTTAAACCATCATGTAATTCATGAAATCTGAAACTGATTTTCCTTGTTGGTATTATGACTGAATTTGATTTAATTCTTTCACAATAATAAATATGTATGAAGACTTTTTTTTTATTAACTTTGACCTAAGAATTTAACGAACGCTTGTACACTGATCCTCTGTACTATTCTTTAACGAAAGAAAACAAAGATTTAAAAAAAATCATGAAGACTTTTGACTATGGTGTATCATAGACGAAGAAGATAATTTTATACATATATAATCAGATATCAATACAAAGGATACACATAAATGTTGACAAAAAAGAGATTGCAGACATAATGGACAACGATGACACGTTTACCCAGACAGAAGAAATATCAATACAAACTAAGGACGCACACGATGAGAAAACACGAAGAATGAGGACATTCGTAAATCATGGACAAAGAGAACATATTTACACATCTAGTCTAAACGATTAGTAGAAAAAAGGGACTCACACTACTAACAAAATCACGGAGACTGAACATTTGTACGTCATGGACCACGAAGACGCATTTACACATTTAGTCTGAACTATCAATATAAACTAAGAACGCACACTATTTGACAAAATCACGGAGACCGTGGACATTGGTACATTATTACCAACGAGGACATGTTTGCACATCTAGTCCACCAGTATTAACAATCAATACGACCGCTCAGGTGGCCTAGTAGTCAGAGCGTCCGCCTCGATATGGGAAGTTGCGGGTTCGAACCCAGGCCGAGTCATAACAAAGACATAAAAATGGTACTTACAGCTGCCTTTCTAGGCTCTCAACATTAAGAGGTTAGTGTTAGGACTGGTCGGTCTGGTGTCAGAATAATGTGACTAGGTGGGACATCATGCTACATGTCTGCGGCGTGATGCCCCAGTGCTCGACATCACTATAAACTGCCACACTGCAGACATCGTAGCGATATGAACGAAAGCTTGTTAAAGCTACGTTAAACTCAAATCCAAATCACATACTAGTATTACGTAACTGTAACCTCCATAAGGGTTTCGCCTACAGCTGTTACATTACAGGGCTATTACATTATTATTTGAATATATATCTTGTTGTTATTGACTGACTGATCAATTTATTAATTGACCGATTGTCCTGCAATTATAATTTAGTATGATATAACTCTAACCCACCGCTTGGGAGCTCATACTGTAATAAATCTGGAATAAGCGCATTTAGTTACAACGTACCATTTTAAGGAATTCTTTGATTTATGTGATTACTTGTTTGATTATTGGAACTCGGTCCAACGGAAATATTCCTTAGCCCGAAATAATTAGCCAATTACTAGGAACAAACGTCATGGAGTGAAGTGTTAGTGAGTTTCCATGATGCCATGGTTCACTAGTAGTGAATTCAGGTCAAAACCGAATGAGTGTCCCTGGAATACCAATGTCCCTATTAAAATCTAGGCTGTCCAAAATCTGACGGAAAAAATGATTATCTTGGGAAAAATGTAGAAACCGCTGCGTACGATTGGTCAGAGTAAATTAAGGCGTACACTTTGGAAGTAATGTGAATTTAAAGTGACGACCATTGTCGAAATTCTTTTGTTCGAAAATCCTCAGAGAGGAGAAGTTTGGCCTCGAGGACGTTTAAAAAGAATAGTGCTTTCCTCGTTAAAGAAGAAAAGGGGACCAGGTGGCTGTCTTGTTAGAGAAAGACGGGTTTTAGTGCTAGGACGCACAATTACTGAAAGAGAACAGCGTTAAGGAAACAGCTTTCTGTGAGATACAGGACAGTCCGAAGACGGAAGTCGCACGTCCAGAAAACAGGCGATTTATTCAGAATAAAAGACTAAGAAGTCCAGAAGAGATGAAGCGTTCAGAAAAGGAAGACTAGAGGACACGAAGACGTGATACACGGCCCAAGAGAGGAAGGTGATGCAATCAGTCGTGGACATTGCTCTCTTTTCACCACTCGTTATTATGATGAAATAAATCCAAATTAGACACTTCTATTAAATTCTTTTGGCATAACTTAGATGGAATTCGAGTTGCCGCTATTAAATGTTATTGATTAAATTTTGTTATTTGTCTTGTCTAAGGGGGCTCATATTGCATTATTTCTTCCCAATAGTCTTCTCAGTTCTCTGTTGATATTCTATCTATCCACTCCCACCGGGCTAAAATAATCGACACAGGTCATTCCCTAGATAGCGCCAGCCAAATCCAATTAACCACACTTCTTACTAATAGGGCGACGTTACGTAATGGATGGGGATAATTTTCTAATGCCATCTTACAAACAGTTTATCCTGTTTTATTGTTTTGGCGCCATGAATCAGCAATACTATTCTTTAATAGTACAACACTCTCACGGTTCACCTTCCAAATCACTTAGTTTATATATTTGCTAATTCAAGGTACCTCGTAAAGGTGTTTTGTATCGCTGATTGGAAGTTTTAAACAGTTTCTTTTTCTTCACTGTGACACCTTCGTTGTAAAGCATACAGAAATGACTATATGAGTAAGAATATTACAGTCTAATGCAGCTCTAAATAAATGTTATTTTAAGTTATAAATACAAGTTGGTCCAGTAGAACATTCTGAGCGTTTTGGCTTTTGTTAAAAACCTCTTTACATTTGGGAAAACAATATAGATTGACGCCTTGTGTTTACATTGTGTGTGTTGTTTTAATAAGACTTCGTTTACAACAGAACTATCAATACAAACATAATTCATGATATGTTAAGCAAAGTCATCAAATCACCAACTGAAGCAAGTATATGCATTTAAAAGAACATTGAATGCATTCAACAGTTTATGATTGTTTCCACATGTAGTCGCAGGCTTAAGAGCGCGATAATGAAAAATATATTGCTGTATTTGAATGTTTCATTTTGGGACTGATCATCATGATGATAAATATTCGACCTCTATAATATATGTATCAATATATATATTGAAGTTCTGTGCCTGTAACTTCTGAATTCGGTTAGTGATAATTCGATCTCACCGTAACGGGATTTTTCACTTAATTCACATCTGTTCTCTCCTGTTTGAATACTAGGTAGTCAAAAGATGAAATAGGGCGGATATAGCTCATTTAATAATTATAAAATAAAAAGTGCATGCCAAGGATGTCTTTTCTAGAGCTTTGTGTGAAACCTCGCCGCAAACAGGAATTTTCAATTTTACAGATTGGTCGGATAATTAGGCAATTTCGTTACAACTCTACAATGAATTCATACGTATTTCCAATAGCATTTTGATGTACTTCTACATCTAGTAGAATCATTTGCCTGTATTGGAAGTGTATGGTATGAATGTATCGTGAATTTACCAACACTATTGTCTCACATGCATGAAATATTAATAACAAATGCCAGGGACTGTTAAATGCAATAGCGTTTCTTCTTATAGTTTAGCTACGATGTCGTAGCCTCAACTTGATTTGTTGTGGTTGAGGCTACGAACTGATCCCATATCATGTAATGGAGCAAAAAAAATCATCTCTAAAGTAAAAAGAACAAACAGCAAACAGTGTAGAAATTTACTACATAAATATAATCATGTTGTGAAAGAAGTTTACTAACCTCACCGTGTTCGCCATTACAGATAACGCGAGACTCTCGCCGTGACCCCTTTTCTACGTAAGGCTTGCCAGACAATATTTGGATATTCTACGCTATGTTATTATCAATCAAGTGGCGAATAATCGCTTCTTGTGGAATTTCAAAGTTGCCGATGAACCGTATTTACTTTTAATGAGCAGAAATTTCTGACTCAAACCGCGCCAAATTTTTCTACGATTTGTTTACGTTTCCAAATAAGGCCTCAATGTCCTTATATGGACACAAACAAACGAGGCTGAGAACGGAAGTAATCATTATTTGAACTAATATGGCGGACGATTTAAACGAAAATATCGGATAAAAAAGGTAAACGAGATTATACAACTATTTCTACAATGCTTTTCCATATTTCCGGTATTAAATAAGAGGACTACTCAATTTATTGGATTATATTCAAGAAATATGTTCAAATTGTTATTAATGGGCTAAAAGAGCGCCGGGTGTGAATCACACCCGGCTTGCTCCATTGACATGTATATGCTCATGTTCGTACCCTGTCCACGAGGTAGGAGTAAGGTTACTAATATTAGTACTACTTATAGTTTAGCTATTTAGTTGGTATTTGATGCTTGGATCTAACGGGAGAGAATATGTTTTTGAAATGTGTAATTTGATAGCGGGGTTAGTGTTAGGACTGGTCGGCTTAGTGTCAGGATAATGTGACTGGGTGTGACATCATGGTACATGTCTGTGGCATGATGCCCCGGTGCTAGATATCACTATAAACCGCATCACTGCAGATATCGTAGCGATATGGCTGAAAAATTGTGTGTTGTTATTATAGGCTTTAACGCCATTTTCAGCACACGATAGGCTATACATGGCGACCAGTATTAATGGTGGAAGAGGAACCCGGAAAAACCACTGACCCACGGCAAGCTTTCTCGCGTACCTAAATGGGCCGAACCCGAGACTCGAACCTACGCAAACAGAGGTGCGACGGCAGTGATCCGTAACGATGAGCGCTTTAGACCACTCGGCCACTCGGGGCCGCCTGAAAAATTGTTAAAGCTACGTTAAAAATCCAAACACACACACACACTCCCATGGTTTCTAAAATTGGGATTGTGAAATAGCATTCTTTTTTTCTTTGCTGTCCACAATATATTCTTTGCCAAATACTATGAAGGCATCCGTATTTAGAAATAAAATGTATATATATTATCGTAATATCATGAATTCTCCTGAATTTAGTCTTGATGTATTGTTAGTAGAAGTCGACGTAATATGAAAATCGCATCTACTAATCGATTCTTTTTTTCCTTTCAAACTTGTAACATTTGTATGTATAAACTATTGTTTTACATTTATTCTATCTATACCTGTCACCCAGATTCCGGTATTTCCAAGCATGAGAGATAATGTTAACTCTAAATTTTGGATGGAAGTTTTAGAAAATTAATAAACATGGCGCTTTAACTTCGCCATTGCTTAGACGTCAAAACGATCTGGATTACCCAGGTCCTAATTCAGGCAGCCATTTTGATCAATATGGGAGTTGTGAATTCAGGTATCCATCGTCAGCAGTATTGGAAATAATAATTCCGGTAGCCCTTTCAGCTAACACGGAAGCTGGAATGTGTTACCTTGGAAGAGATTCGGGCATTGTTCTGATGGAAGAATATTTAGGATAAAAATGTACGTATATATACGGTATTAATACTATTGTGGTATACCACTATTGCATAGATTACTATAGGACTCGCGGTACTAATTAAGTTCCATATTGACCTTTTGAAAACACCATGATATTAATAATTCAATACCTTTAAATTAATGAATGTTTTTAATCAGACCTATCAGTATAGACTTATCCTCGATGCCAGCTTCTCTGTATGAGCCGCGGCGTTTTCTGAATCTAAACGTGTATAAAACAGGTGTTTTCAATTCCGCACCAGAGAGTCAGGTGCTAATTTCAGGAACGAGTTTTCCAAACTCAAGCATCTAAAATGATCGAAATTCAGTCAGTAAAGTACTGTCTCAGTTTTTGGGCAATTATAAGTAAGATAAACTCTCAAAGATTCTTTCAACTAAAATGTTACTTTCATTATTACCCAGTCCTGCCCAGCCAAACTCGTTTAGACTTTCTTTTATCTTCGCCCATTTCTAGTCTCCTCTAATGAAACGTTGTTGCACTGTTGGTAATGCAGTACATGTGTTGATAAATTATCTTGCTTTTCATGCTATGATCGACATCAGGACTCAATGTAGCCAATTTCAAGTTTATGTCAGAACATAGTACAAATGGTCCTTACCTGGGCTGAGCGTTGTTCGATTGTCCCGCATGATGTGACCTTACATAACATACAGTCGGTTCTACACATCAAAGGTGAATAGTTCTTGTCCAATGGAATTTAAATCGTTAAAATAAAACGCAATATCAAGAAACTTCACAGTGAGGTTCTCCAACCATATTGTATCGTTTCTACGATATGAAGATGTCATGGTTTTAATAAAAAAAATATTTGTAACCATTTGCCTATTAGTACTAAATTAAAAGGCGAACATTTACATTTTCTCAAGGGAAATAAACTGCGCATATGTTTCTCTCCTTACAGCAGATGGGTTAAAAATGTGTGGATAACTTAACTGTGAATGTTTTTAGTAGTTCGTCTTATGTTAACAATTCAATTGTATCTGACACATCCAGATCTCAACCATCTAATATGGCATAATTTTTATAACGTCATAGACCTTAGTTACTATGTCGATCACACAGAAACAAAGGTCAGAAGGTTGACGTATTGCGAAAAGGCGTTCTTAGCTAAGCCCCTAGGCCAAAACGTTGATCTCCAATGTACATCTTGACAGGGTGATTGCTATTTGAGATGGAGATAAATATACTTGATCTCCAAGGTACAGCTTGACAGGGTGATTGCTATTTGAGATGGAGATAAAGAGACGTTGATCTCCAAGGTACATCTTGACATGGTGATTGCTATTTGAGATTGAGATAAATATACTTGATCTCCAAGGTACAGCTTGACAGGGTGATTGCTATTTGAGATTGAGATATAGAGACGTTGATCTGAAAGGTACAGCTTGACATGGTGACTGGTATTTGAGATGGAGATAAAGTGACGTTGATCTAGAAGCACAACTTGACATGGATATCGATGTTTGAGATAAAGGGCACACAAGATCCCTCCATTTTTAAACTCTACAAATTTGTTACTTGAGATTTGGAAATATTATTGGAATAATAACAATACAGAATTTTTATTAGTTAGAATATTTTCGAGTTAGATTTGGAGTCGAGTTAAGTTTTATAGTGAATGAACCGGGACAGAATTATCGTGCATGGATGGACTAACGCCATTTTACTTAATGGTGATCCAACTCGTTAAGCGTAAATGAAGTATTTATTGGACGTCATTAACTAGACTGGATGTGGCAATGAGCTTATGCTACTAAGGGAATTTTAGAATATTCAGTATCTGAGCATCAAAACAGAATCAGACATTTTCATCGCGAAGAAGAACGTTACCGCTGTAAGCGAGATGACCAACAAAAGTTGCCTATTGAATTTAAAATAAATATTTTTCGCTGAACAAAAGTCATAGCAAACACAGAAAATTGACTGTTCACATTAGTGGTACATACATGAACCAGGAATTGGACCCCTAGACCACAAAAGGAGAAAAGTGAGTTTATTGCCAGTTTACTATTCTCGCCTCTATATCAAGTTATTCTGCTGTTTAAATAACGCCTCGGAGAAAGCAATTTTGTTGTGTTCCTTCTCCTTCACAGTTAGAATGTTTGGCTTTGAGCAGTACTTGGCAAGGATTGAAGTAGTATCAAGTGCAATAATGTAAATGCAACCGGTGTCATGCTGATTTACAGTCAGTCTACTGCCATGACCGCATTCCTTCTCACGTATCTTCTTTGAAGTATTTCACACTTAATGCAATGCAGACGCATTATGTATACAAGATGTATTTGATAGGCCTTCCATGCAATACATCCAGGCTTGTATGCAGACGCATTATGTATGCAAGATGTATTTGATAGGCCTTCCAATGTAATGCATCCAGGCTTGTATGCAGACACATTATGTATGCAAGATGTGTTTGATAGGCCTTCCAATGTAATGCATCCAGGCTTGTATGCAGACACATTATGTATGCAAGATGTATTTGATAGGCCTTCCAATGGAATGCATCCAGGCTTGTATGTAGACATATTATGTATGCAAGATGTATTTGATAGGCCTTCCAATGCAGTGCATCCAGTCTTGTATCCAGACGCATTATGTATACAAGATGTATTTGGTAGGCCTTCCAATGCAGTGCATCCAGTCTTGTATCCAGACGCATTATGTATGCAAGATGTATTTGGTAGGCCTTCCAATGCAGTGCATCCAGTCTTGTATGCAGACGCATTATGTGTACATGCAAGATGTATTTGATAGGCCTTCCAATGCAATGCATCTAGGCTTGTATGCAAACGCATTATGCATGCAAGGTGTATTTGATAGGCCTTCCAATGCAATGTATCCAGGCTTGTATGCAGACGCATTATGTATGCAAGATGTATTTGATAGGCCTTCCAGTGTAATGCATCAAGGCTTGCAATTATGATAAATGTTGTATCTGTTCTTTAAAAGATACTCATTTTAACATGGTAAGAGAAATGCTTACAATTTTTAATTTTGCAAATTGGTGCATATGATTGTAAAAGCAGCAAAGTGGCATTGTTCAAATTTTAACACTTATTACCGGCCTATTCCACCATTCTACCTACTTTCTTTCCACAACTCATCCCGCTCATCAGCCTCGGTTTCATACAACTTTAAATACTGAAACTTTGAATTTTATAGATATTTTAAAATCAGATATCTCGGAGGCAGTAGAAATTAATTGCATCAATTATTGTATTAGCTCCAGCTACTTTTGCTCCTATATTTTCTTGCAAATTTTGAAAGCTTTCAGTTTGGTGGAAGACTGTCTGCGATTTGGTTTCCAATTCAAGTCTTGGTCTCTCACTTTAAATGTTTTATAAATTAGAAAAGATTCCTACGCAGTTTGACAGAAATACAACATATTTAGTTAAAATCAGTGAACCAATCTTTTCTTATAATCGTACATGATATAAGTATAATTTGGACTTAACAGATTTACCAAAGTTTAAAAAATAAATTTGAGTGCAACTAAAAACAACAACTTTTCTTTCCCTAACGCTATCTTTGCAGCCACTGCAGAGGGCCTAAGACCTGTCGTGTATCAAAGAGTAACACTAAGTACCGTTGCAGCGGTATTTTTTTTAAAACATTGTTGTCGTTGCTAAAGTATGTATAATACTGGCAACTATATCCATGTATCGTTGGAACGATATTCATATACTGGTTGCAACGATATTAAAATACTGGTATGACGGTATTTTTGTTGTTGCAAAGGTATATTTGATCGCTTTTGTAACAGTATATCTTATCGTTGCAACGGTAAGATGACCTTGCAACGGTTCACTGCATCGTCGCAACGCTAATATTAAATTTTAACGTTGCAACGAAGAGGTTGCCGTTACAGTTGTAATTTTGATCACAAATTACCATTGCCACGATAAAGTAAACTGTTGTAACAACGAAATGAAACCTCGCAGTTTTTATCTGCATATCGTTGTAACGGTAGGTGATAATCTTTTTAACTATATATAGATACTGATGCAACAAATACAAATACCGCTGCAACGACACCAGTGTTAAAATACCTTTGGAATGGTAAATTGTATCATTCCAAAGGAAACATTTTTTTCATTGTATCAACACTACTTGGTAATGTAACAACAACATTATCTGGATCCCGATACACGTTAACGGTAATGTTAACCGTAGTCCAGCCTTAAACTGGGGGTAGGTGGGTGAAGGGTAGGGACAGCTATGAGAGAGAGAGAGAGAGAGAGAGAGAGAGAGCAGTAAGCACCTACTTACACACGCTTGAGTGTAACTGCATAATTTGAACTTTTTTATTTTCTCAGGTAGAAAGAAGCTAACGTGTGTGGTTTAATTTCCTGTTGAAAATTGCAATCCATTTTTGTTAAGATCTATCTTAAATTTAAGTTACATATCCAAGAACATCTAATCAGTTTACAGTTAAGTCATTCTCAATTTTACCTCTTTAAAAAACCCAACTCTATTTAGATGTGCCGTTCATGTCCGTTTCATACAAAACCGACACTCCATTTAGATCCGCCTTTCACATCCATCTCATACAAAACGACAATTATTTAGATACGCCATTCGTGTCCGTCTCATACAAAATTGACACTCCATATAGATATGCCATTTATGTCAGTCTCATACAAAACGAACACTATTTAGATACGTCATTTATGTCCGTCTCATACAAAACGAACACTATTTAGATACGTCATTTATGTCCGTCTCATACAAAACGAACACTATTTAGATACGCTATTCATGTCCGTCTCATACAAAAGCAACTCTATTTAGATACGCCAAAAATGTCCGTCTCATACAAAATCAACAACCATGCACGTTCTGGATTTGGACATCTGTCGATAATATCCAGTGCATCTGTCTTTAACACACACACACACACTATATATATATATATATATATATATATATATATATATATATATATATATATATATATATATATATATATATAAATATATATGGCTTTTTTTCTTCTTCTACAAGCTGTCTACTTCAAAACCCACTCCGTTACTGTGTCAGTTTATCAATTACTCCCTCCCGTTTAGAAAGGGTTTATCTAGTACAAACGGTATGCTACTGAAGTCACTGAACCAGCGTTATTGTGTTTAATTTCCGTTGAACTTTTTTCGTCATGCCAGTTTGTAAGGTAAACAAATGTTTCATTAAAAAGAATTATAATCTGTTTGTTTTCAGTTTAAACGGCGTTTGTGTGTTAACTAATTTATTAAGCTAGAACTGTTAAGATGTATATTTGTATATAATGTAACGGTGTACAAATGGAATAATTCTGAAATTTACTTACCCGTTGTATTGTTTGAACATCGTATACAATTTTGACCAGTTTCGTTCTTTTTATTTAATGGATCGAGAAATGAGATGCTATTATTTAATTTGCTCCATCACAGAAAGGTGATATGCAGATGTATATTAGATTGATGGCGAGAACAGCTGTGTACCAGCTGCGGTTGTCACAGTGGCCGTCACAGTGGCATTCCAGAAATTCACATTATCGCTACTTCTCCTGAATGTAAGGCATATCAACATGGGGGTTTCAGTGATGTCAAGTTGGTTCTACACGAAAGTAGTGAATGGGGATATTATAGGGTCTTTGGGACTTATCATTAAAAACACCCCTGGGACAATATAGGGTCTATGTAAATTTAACATGGAGAAAAACCCTGGGACAATATAGGGTCTATGGGAATTAACATGGCCAAAAACCCATGGGACTGTATAGGGTCTATGTAAATTTAACATGGCCAAAAACCCTTGGGACTGTATAGGGTCTATGTAAAATTGAAACAGGGAGGGTCTCTATTTTTTTTAAAAAAAAAACAAAATAAAAAAGGGGTAGGCAATGGAAAGGCTATCTCTTTTCGAGAAATATGGGGGCCCTGAAAAGGGCCTTTGGGTTTTTTTCTTCTTCTTTTAACTTCTTAACTTTTTCCACCATCCTCTTATTTTGTCCATGATTCCTTTCTTCTTCTTTTTTTCTGTTTCCGGCAGCCAGTCCGGGTGACCCATGGCCCGGAACTTCTCTTGGATTTTCATCCAGTTTGTGTTCAGTTTTTCGAATTCATCCTTTTTTTCTATTTTCTTCTTCTTTTCTTTCCTTTGACCACTTTTCTTTGATTATCTTGACTTGTTCTCTCATCACTTTCCTCATCATCTCCTCTGCTTTCATCATTTGGTTCAAACCCCATTTCACATAGGACCACTCAGTCCACTCCAAAATATCTTTTGAAAAACACCTCACTTCAATAGCATAATCAAGGGCCTCTTTCAGTTTACCTACTTTTACATAGTCAAGTTTTATGAAGCCTCTTAACTTTTTAACTTCCTCTTCAATCATCTCCACAATCAGATCCCTGGCAAGTTTTAGACTCGTCACTTGACTTTTGACAAAGTCCTTAGTAACTTCATGCATCCACTCCTTCTCTAGCCTTTCCACCACATAGGTTGCATCTGTCATCCAGTACCAACTATCCTTTAGCTCATTAAACAGTTCAATACTCATTTTCTTGGGTTATTCCGTAGAATGGTTCCAACGACAAACTTGATGGGTTCTTATAGTGAAAGCGCGGACGTGAAGGAAAACATCCCTACTTTCTCATTTCATATAATAAAACCCTAACTATACTCTTCACATACGCTAAGAATCAATAAATAAACCCATAATCTACTATTCACACAAACTTACTTCACCATTTACAAACACAAACTTACTTCAACATTTACAAACACACACACACACACACACACACACACACACACAAACACATACACTTTCACTATTTAAAAAGAGTTAGTGTTTATTTTCACACTACTCTACCTACACACATTGGCAAATTAATAGTTATTTCTTTTCTAGAGTATTGGGTAGCCCTGAAAAGGGCTGTTGGTTTTTTTCAACTCCAGATGCACCTATCTAATGGTTGCACCTTCCTGGCCTTGCGCCACACACGCATCTTCTTCCCCAGTCTTCTTTCACCTTTCTTCTGGGGAGCGCAGAGGGAGGATGATTCGCTTCAACACCCCAATCCTCTGTCTCGGGAATATTGAACGACATCCTCTCTTCTCTTTTCTTTTCCTCCTCTTCCCTCTGTCTTCTCTCCTCCTCTTCCTTCTTTATTTTTTCTTCTTCTATTATAGCCTCCGCAGCCAGTTCATTGACCAGGCGCCTTACATATTCCAGATGTATCTGGAGTTCAAGAAGTTTGCTTATTCTGCTACTATTCATTCTTGTGTTGATCAATCAACAAGGGTAGCTAGACTGCCCAGCGAGTTTCAATTTATAGTGAAAGCGCGGACGTGATGGAAAACATCCCCCTAAAAACGTAAAATTGATCTTACCTAGATCATGACCAAAAACAACAACAACGCGCGGACCTAAAAGAAACACTCACTCACTTTTTATGCTACCCATCACTATTTTAAAATTTTTTCATAAATCACTTCAATAGACTATTTACATATGCAAAGCAATCCAATCTAACCCCAAATATACACCTCAAACACCAAAAAAGACATCATTTTAATCTACTATCCATACCAACTTATTTAATCACTTACAAACACTAACACACAAACACATACCCTGACATTTTTTTTAAAAAAAAAGAGTTAGTGTTTATTTTCACACTACTCTACCTACACACATTGGCAAATTGATGGTTATTTCTTTTCTAGAGTATTGGGTAGCCCTGAAAAGGGCTGTTTTTTTTGTTTTGCTATGGCATTCTTTTTTAGTTTCTAAGAATGCGATGTCCTCTGAGGATAGACTTTCTGGCGATAGGTCTGCTTCTTCGGAAAGAGAAGAAGAACTCTTTGGTGTCGATACGGCAATCGACAAAGCCTCTGTCAGCTTCAGGTTGCTGCTGTTGTTGCTGCTGTTGCTGCTGTCTCTGAAGTCTGTACTTCTCTGTCCATTCTTCTTTCTCCCTGTTCATTTCTTCTCTGAAGAGCTCTTCTATCAGGTCTTCAGTGATTTTTAACATTCTCACATTCTCTATTTCTTCTGGCTTCGGTATCAGACTGTGTCTGACCCTATGCAAATTCACGTAGGCTTCGTTGAGCTTAGCTAGTTTGGAGCACATCTTCGTAGGAGGATGAGTCGACAATGGATGGTTAGACTGGGAACAAACCGGTTCTTAAAGTCAAAGCGCGGACGTGAAGGAAAACATCCCCCCCCCCACGGTTTTTCGAGCCGCAACGTTCATGAGAGGGATAGTAAGAAATGAAAGAGCATCAATCCAACATTCTTATAGCTAAACAAAAGACAAAAGCATTTTTTCAAACACAACATTTTTTATTCAAAAATCACTTAACACTAAACAACAACTCTAACATGTTTAATAATAATCCAACACTATAACATCAAACAATTTTTTTCAAATCACAAACATTTTTTTCTCATTTTACAACCTACTTTAAACAGGGCTGACAACGTTGTGAATGAAATTGTGATTTCCACTGTTGGAAATCATTAGGCCATTGATGGACACTACGTTTCCTAGCTTGAGACAAAAGATAAGCATAATGGTCACAAAACCATCGATCTACTTTCACATCGTTTCTAGCAGAAGAACGAGGATCGAAATGAGTCACTAAATGTTCTAAGGAATAGCCCAGGCTGCGATGATGCAGAAAATACACACAGTACTGTCCACACACCAAGGAATCTGTGCCTTGTAATTTCACATTATTGAATCGGGTGGTTTGAGCATTTCTTCTCATAAAGTCGATGATATCGTCTTCCAAAGGGGGCAATCCGTACGAATCGAAATATTCCACACATCCTTCTTGAGGAAAGTAAACGGCTATCCAGTGGGTTCCTGGGAGATGACTGTCGTCCGTGTTGATCACGTAAGCTTGATGGTCTTTAGGTTTGCGATGAGGGAGTTCATCTTTAGCACAGACGACAGGATTCCAAGAAGCCGTATACGAACTGTGGTTCAAAAGGTAATAAAGTTCCCAGGTATCCATTGTTTTGTGTTTTCTTCTTCACAGGTAATAATAAGTCGTCAATTCGATCCTGACTTTTTGCTTGAAAATGCCTGACGAATAAACGGTTATTCGTTCTGTTTCCTCACTCTGATTCAGGAGAGCTTCGATACGATGGATCTCTTGAGTGGTTAATGGTGGACAAGAATGTTCACGCAAGTCTTTATACCACTAGTGCAACACGTCTTTGTTCGAGATGAGACTCCAAGCTTCGTCCAGATACTCGTCCAATTTTTCTTCTTGACTTAACATCAGGCATTTATCGTGTTGAATTTGACTGGGATGATCGTTTTGACATCCATAGCAATTTTTCTTGATCAATTCCGTCATTTTGTCGACCAAGTGTTTGGCAAAACAGGAGACTAAATGGGCTTCTTGTTCTGGCCATCTTGACTTCATCATGATCACTTCTTCTTCCACAGTCTCCTTACATTTCATGTCCAAAGTTTCTCCACTAGGTAAAGAGGGATAACAGTCTTCCATGGTTTCTAGTAATCTAGAATGATTTCTCTCAAACTGTTGATTTCTATGGTATTATCGAATTCTGCATACAGGATGACGTTCACTGTGTTCCCTGCATCCAGTGGACTCGCAAACTGAATTTCCACACGAATCTGGCCGGATTTTATAGGGTGGAAATGTCCCTCGTCGCTGCCTTGGTCTGGAGTGAAATCGAAAGCCCACAAAGCATAGCCTCCGTCATAATCGTCGTACGTAATGCCGTGACTGGTGTTGGTTCCTAACTGTCCGGTAGCTTCGTACAGGGACAAGTACGATCTCAAATAGTTCTTTGCTGCACCAAAGTTAGGCTCGAAAGGTCGGGTACACAAGGTCTTGCCATCGCGACTGACTTCGATCTTGGACACATTGTAATGCTTAAACTCAAAAGGATTTTCGTTGTAGACACCATTGAAAGCTGAATTCTTGACGATACCAACAATCAAACGTTTGGGTAACTGTCCTTGGAACAGATGATCTTCGATCATGGATCGCTGTCCAGCAGGAATGGTGAACGTTTTCACTTCTACGCGTCGTATCGGATACTTGGCGGTTGTTCTGCTCAATGTCTGACTGATGTCGTTACCTACTTTAGGTAACACTTCCACACGACGCACGTAGAGTCTGGCTTCTTGGATGATGGCTTTGTAAGTGGCATCAGCAGCAGCCATCAAATGGAAAGCAGCACTACTGCGATTCAGTCTCAGGCGGACATCCACCCCGTTCAACAAATACTTTTCTTGTAACCACATGTCCAAATGCAAACGATCCATCAGTTCTAAACTACGACTTCCAGCAATTTTCTTTTGTCGTTCTACAAATCCCGTTGGATTTGAAGCATCCCCAGCAAGTGTAATGCCGTTGAACTTAGTCGCTTGGTCAGGTTTCCATACCACGCAAGCATCCAGATGAGTGTTCTTGGCTTCTTTTCCGTACGTCAAGAGATTTTCCAGGTACTCTCGATAAGGGCAAGTATCCATGCTGCTGCTGACCAGTTTGTTATTCGAGTACAAGTCCACTGAGCTGAACAAGGAATGCATGAAATTGTTGACGGGAGCTACTGCTTCATCAGCGTCTATGTTAGCGGCAGGTGTTCCTTCCATCACTTTCACTTTCAAGTACAAGTAACTGCTATTCAGATCGATGTAATCTTCGGGCTGTCCTTTGATTTCAAACTCGATGGGAGCGGAATCGGTCAATGAGGAGACCGGGTGAAATTCCACCCACTGCGATTCTTGCATCGTCATCATGGTGGGGGGCATGGCAAACATATCCAGTTCCGTCTTGGAACAAGCGCAAGACTCTCGGTGCATCATTTTTTTTTTTTTTTTTTTGTTGCTGTGTCTCAATAATCGAAAACGTCTAAGTCTCGAACGGTTCTTCTTTTCTTGGCCTTTCTAGCTTGAAGTCTGGTGAAAGGGTGTTTTCTTCGTCGTCTCTTTCTGCCTTGTCCTTGCTGAATGCCTGACTCGGTAGCGTGCAGGGCATTTATAGGTGTGTCTCGTCGGCCTAAAATGTCTTTACCCGTTTGCAGCAAGACATTTTTGCCTGCCCTCATGAAGGCTTCTTTAGGGTTTTGTTTGTCGATGATGACATTTTGGAGAAATTCTTTGCCTTGCGTCAGTGCCGCATCTTTCAAGGCGTGCAATCCGTGTGTCACCATCGGTTTCAACACCGGGGCCACCGAACGAAAGGCCGATTTTAACATATCTCCTAAACCGTGTCCTCGCTGTCGAGCCACCCCTCGGTACACTGGATACATGACTTACTTACGAGTCGTGAGAGAACCGTTTTCGAAAATGGAGTTTCACCGTGACTTTTCCTTTGGTGAATGGAATATTTTGTCCCAAATCTCCTTTTATAGTAATGTTGACCGTGTCCAAATACGACTTGCTGACAGGCAAATAGTGAGGATGGACAAATTCGCGGTGGACGTGGTAAGTGTTTCCACCTTCCTCGTCAGCGTTCGTGGCAGAATCTACTTTGAAAGGAATGACACGCAGTAACGGCACAGAGGTGTGTCCCACCACGTTATACTCCACCACATCGGAGTACACGAACATCAAATTCAGTCCTTGGTTCAGTTCTACCGGGGTACGAAAATACTTGGCAAAAGTATCGTTGTCAGAAATGACTAGTAATTCGCCTTTTTGTTGTTCTACTATCTTCTTCAGGTTCATGTCACCGCCCAACATGTCAAACAATTCAGGACAAAATAAGAAAGATATTATTTTAGGCCCCGCAGGAAATTTTATCAGGAAGCGACGAGCTGTTTTGTGGTACTCCAGGGTGACACTTTTTTTGGTACTTTCCAAAGCTTTCAGAAACACACCATTAAACCTGGTGGCTATGGTGTTGACCAAATGTTGACCACTAAAATAATAACCTGGGGGAATGAACAAGTGATAGTCGGTCCAGTTTGAATTTTCTTTGTTACGGGTTTTCTTGTCATATTTGCTATGGGTATCCATCCACTGTTGCACTTGCTCGTCATGAACTTGCACCTTAAAAAAATTTTGATTGGGAAGGACATTGAGGACTTGGGTCGGGTGAATCATTTCTACCAAAGCCACTTCCCAATGGGCTTCGTGATCTAAGGGGATGGCTTGAGGTAATTTGGCCGTGTAACAGCACAACGTGTTATTGGGAAACACCTCCATGGAACTGTCACTGGGTAAGGTCAAGTAAAATTGGTTTTGGTGACTCATAATTCTAGAGTTCTGTGGCTGTCCGAGGGGATATTACTGGACGTCAGAGGCGTGTCTCCGCCCAAAATGGGGTTCTGATTGTGGTTGGACTGGTGACTGGCACTGACACTGGCACTGGACACAAGGTTCCCGTTCGAGGAGAATTTCAGGAAGGGATTAGGAAGCAGGTAACCGATGCAACTGCTCAATAAAATGGTCCACAATTGTTTGTCTCCTTGTTGCAAACTCAAATTGGCAATGGCTGCCCCGATGACACAATACACCACGAAGATTTGACAGAAAAAGACGATTTGCGTTTTAGGCACACGTTCTCCACACCACACCCACAAGGGTTGTTTTTGTAAATCTTGCACAGAAGAACTGGGTGAAGAAGGAGTGGTCGACGTAGCTGCGTCTGATGTGTGAAAGGGCATGATGGTCACTTCTTTTTATAGTCGATGACTTGTGAAGCGTCGATCCAAGAATCGAAACTGGGTGGATATCCTTTCCAACGTACTTTGACTTCTTTGACACGTCGTTTGCCCACTTTACGGGTTCTGCGTTCGAGAATGCTTTCGATGTCGTACACGTCGTCTTCTTTTTTGGTGACACGTTGTAACTCGGGCAAATAAAACGTTCCTTTGAGCACTTCTCCGTTCATGTCTTCCAATTTATAGACGGTAGGATGACGGCCATGCACTCGTCCAGTGACGCGAAACAGTTCGTTCGTCCAGTTAGGTAAGTAACCTTTGTCGAAAGTGCGTTTGGTTTTGCCAATGCGCACCCAATCTCCTACGGCCAACTCTCCACTTTTCTTGGGGACAGCCCTCGTCGGGGACGTACCGAACAGGCGCTCAAACAGCAGCACTTCGTTGTCGGGAGTCACGTCTTGCGGGGCACGTCCGATGCTTCGATGGTAAGATTGGTTGTACGCTTGCACCAGGTGCGGTAAGATGTCGATGTACTTCAGAGTGTGGTGATGCGTAAAATATTTCCACATGCGTTCTTTCAAAGTGCGTTGAAAACGTTCCACGATGCTGGCTTTGGTTTCGGGATTCTCGGTGGTAAAAAAATGAATGTCACGTTTCTTTAATTCTTTTTGGAAAGCTTGGTTCAGAAATTCGGTGCCTTTGTCCGTTTGCCATCGAAGAGGGTGACGACCGCTTTGTTTCAACACCCGTTGCAGGGCTCGCACTAACTCGCTGCTCGATTTGGAAGTCAAGGGCACGACCCAGGCAAATTTGGAAAAGACGTCGATGACACAAAACAAATATTTGTAGCCACGATTGTAGCTGGCCAAATGAGAGACATCGGCTAAATCGGCTTGCCATTGATGATCGATGCCTTCCACTCGGGTGCGACTTCTGGCAAACTTGCGTCGAATGGGTTTGTGTAAAGTGTAGGTAGCTTGTTCTTGTAACCATCGTTGCACTTGAGGTAAACGGAGACTTTTCAGTCGAGTTTTGGCAGCACGATACAATTTTTGAACTCCTGCGTAACCTGCAGGATGGGAGGGATCGTAGTAAATGCTGGCTAAGACTTTTTCCATTTTTTTGTGTTGGTTGGTGTGTTAATAAGACACCCACTCTTGGAGGATGCTACTCTTTTTCTCTTGGGGTACTTTCTTGGATTGCAATGCTTTGCGTGTGCGGCCAGCAATAGGTGTCGAAGAGGAGAAGGATGTCTGAGCGGGGGATATCGGTTCTTGTTTCACTTCTGTCTTCACTTCTGTCTTCACTTTCTTTTTCTCTTGTGATGAAGAAGGGGTGGCTATCATCTTTTTAATCCATCCAATTCTGGAGGTAGGTGGTGTTGTTAACTTGCGTACTTTTTCTGGTGGAGTTTGAAACCCTTCCTCTTCTTCTCCTTTTTCTGTCTTGGTCACTGGTAGTGGTGGTACTGGTACTGGTACTGGTGATGGTGCTGGACTTTTCATCAAGGTCTTAAAATCTTTTAGAGTGGGTAAAGCTGTTTCGTCTAAAGCTTTCTGGTGAAAGAGTTGCAGTCTTTGCAAGAGTTGACCGTACTTTTGCGATTTTTCTGTTTCGGACAAATCTTGGCGATCCATCAAGGATTGCAATTCGTGTTGTAACTGGGACATCTCGCTCAAATTGGGATTGGGAGGTAAATGCGGGGTGCGTTGTTCTTGCCACCGATGGTATTCCATCCATCGTTTGTAAGGCACTAAAGCTAGTTTTCGTCCTTCCATCGGGTTGTCAGGGGTCGATTCTGAGATCTTGGGACTTCCGAAGGCCTTTTTATCTTGCTCCCACCAGTCCTCCCAACATGGTTCCCAAGACTCCTTTCAGTATGGGGCCTAACAAGAGAGGTAAAATACCGCCATTTGGCGAAGAACGTGACGATGTTTGCTTAAGCATTGTTTCTGGTGTTTGGACAAAGGGATCGTGCCTTTCAAAACGTTCAAACAACATTCGCACACGGTATCGATGACCTCTTTGGAGGCCGTTTGAATGAGTTTTTTTCGTAGGGGTGGAGAAGCTTTGGACAGGACAGATAACATGTCCCCATGTTTGGCTAAACGTGGTGGCAGTCCTTTCCTTTTCTTTCCTTGGGGTTTTCTGGAGGGTGACATCTTTGAGTCTTCAGGAGCACAAAAAAAACCCACTGATATCCTACTCGGTCACAGGCCTTTTTTATACTGGAACGCGTCGCCACTGATTGTCTTTACGTTTTATCAGTTTGAGGACAGGCATGACACGTCGTGCAGGGGTACGCAACGGACTAAATCGAGCCAGTTCTTGCTTGGACAAATCCAGTAAACTTTGTAACATGCCCGATCTTTCATGGACTTTGATTTTGGGAGAAGGTACTTTGTGAGCAGCAGCCACTGCCGCTAAATGGGAAGGTCCTGCCACTGGGGAAGTTCTTTTGGGGGTCATCAACGGAGAAGTTCTTGGTGTGATCAACGTCTCCAAGTACTCTTCAGTTCCTGGTGATCTCAACGGAGAAGTGGACAAACGTGAGGCTGCCGGAGACGCAGTCACTGCCGTGGCAGGTCGTGGTTTGCGAGTGTAAGGTTGCGTCCTGGCCGAGGTGCCTCTCTTGCGACTAGTTTTCTTCTGTGGACTTTTCTTTTTCTGGGGACTTTTTTTCTGTTTCTTTTTCTGGGGGCTTCTTTTGTTTTTCCGGGGTGGTGTCTGGTAAGAGGAGGGTCCTGCCACTGGAGAAGTTATTCTTCTTGGGGACTTGGTCTTTTTCTTTTTCTTCTTGGGGCTTCGTTGGACTTTTGCCATGGGGATAACTTTGGGGGCATTAGGATCCCATCTTAAGAGTGAGCGAATGATGACCCCTCCTAGAGTACCGCTCCCTCCAGGTTTCAAAATGATTTGTTTTTTGGTTTGAGTGTCGATGCGGGGATCGGCCAGTTGGACCAAAGCGACTTTGTTTCGATCGAAAAAGCGTTTGGTTTGATGAGGAATCTGAATGATTCCTTGGAGTAATTGACGTGCCGTCACCGTGAACCATCGTAAGACTTCTTTGAGACTAGCTTCTAAGACACGAGCTCGTGTTTGTGGATCTTTTTCTCGACTGATGCCATACAAGGCACGAATCAATTTGACGGGAAGATGCGACTGAAGGGACGTCATGTTCACACTGTGTGAGGCAGACGAGAAAGGGTTTGAGGTTTTTATAGATTTTTTTTATGGGGAGTGAAATGAAGTCGAGGACGGAGACGTGTACAGGACAGGCCCTCCGTCTTGGCACCAGTGGTGAAACAAGTGGGTACGAAATCGCAAATCCTCGGGAGTCGTAGGTTTCAAATCGACGAGTAAATAGGCGTGTGGCATTTGAGTGGCATCGTCGTATGCCTGAGTCAGCCAAGGCGTCCCTAACTGTTTGGCTAAGACTTGCACTTGCGATTTATCTCGAGGGCTTTTAAACAAGACCACGTAATGCGCATTGAGACTGATGGTGCGATGGGCTTTACTTTGTTGAAACAAATTTTGGGTGATGTAAACGACACTGGCATTACGGTGATGCCCTTTGCGCGTGAACCACAGTTTAATTTCTTCTTCGTCTTCTCCTAACATGTCGTCGAAAATGACCAAATGGGTTAGACGGGAGTCAGAGACGATGCCATCGTCTTCTTTAGGAATGCCTTCCACAAACACGATGGAATCGCCTTGACTTTCTCGCAAGAGGCTGTACGCCGATTGCCACTCTTTGTAACACCACACGATTCGTTGAGGGGGTCGATCGATCAAATGATGTTTATGTTCGATCAAACGTTTGACGAATTCGGTTTTGCCTGAACCGCTAGGTCCAGCAATGAGCATGTTAAAGGGATGGCGAAGATACAAAGCCTCCCAACTGGCACGATCTAAGTGTTCGTCGATGACTTTGACAGTAGAGGAAGAGGGAGCAGAGACAGCAGAGGTAGCCATGGTGTGAGAAATGTCACTTGTGACACGAAAAACAAACAAGACAAGAGTTTATATACTTTTTCAGAACACGTTTATTGAATGTTTTTTTTTCAAACATGAATACGAAAGACAAAAATACATAAAAGCCAAAGGCTTAAGTACAACAATAAAAGGCACATGATAACGATGAACGTTGAATAAACACAAGTGTCTGTACAACAATCACATGTTTTGGGTAATGTTCTAACCAGTTCTATAGTAGGGGGTAAGGTCACACAAGTGTCCTCCCGAAAGGGTCTTTCAGGTCTGTCCACGACAGTCCTGTCCTGGGTGACGGGTTCTTCTGGCACCGTCACTAACACGGGTTGAAAAGTAACTTTTTTCCTTGAACAACTCTCGTGCATACTGGGCCACTTCTTGGGTCCAAGCCTCAAAACCCCATTCTTTCCAGGCACGGACATCTGTCCAATGGGGATGTAAGTCACAAGCTACACACACATCGTCATACACGTCTTGGGTAGCTAAAAGTTGACGAATCTTTTTTTCCTGTTGAGGTCGAGAAGTATCCAGATGAAAACGCAAGGCTTTGAGCAAAAGGAGTTTTTCGTGACCATTTAAGGCCATTGAGGTGGTAAGTACTGATCGTAAAGAGTCCACAAAGAATCGGCTGGTAAACGAAATCCCAAAAAACAAGTCACTAAGACACACACCACTTGTCGTCCCAAATTGAATGGATACAGTTCTTGTAATAATTGGTGGTAATGATCCACGGTTTGAATATGGTCATTGAGTTCCTTCCACGGAATCTGTTGGATGACATGTGACATAAACCGTGGCATGGCAGCCTGTTTTTATATTCTCTTTTTTTTGGATGCAATACACGTACTTTCTAGCCAGAGATCTTCGTTCTCCAGTAGGGAATCTAAATCTTGCATACTGTAACCGAAACGTCAGAGTTCGTTTAGAAGTTTCCTCTTCCGCTAAGTAGATTCCACGTAACAAATGTTGGTAATCCTTTACCTTGTCTTCCTCAATGCGTTGCACTAGGTGAATCTCGAAGTAACCATAATTATGAACATGTCGATCATTAGCGACCTCAAAGTTTTGAACAATGTCTGACCATTGAAAGAATTTCTGACGAATCAGTTCACTTATACCATTCAGGTACCAGTGGTTAAAGATCTGGTGACGTATCGGATGCAATTGTTCTTTACGTTTGACTTGTATTTTGACCAGCTCTCGGTAAATGCATTCTCTCAATTCCACAGGCAAGGCACGAATGTTCTCTAGCAAAGTATCCATGAATAGGTCATACTAATTCCTCTTTGGTCTGACACAAGAAATGTACTGTTTGCACAAACATGGTTTTAATTCATTGTCGAATCTAAATCGTTTCACCACTAATCTACACATTACAATTCGTTCAGAAGTTTCCTCTTTTACCAAGTTGACATTGCGTGAAAGATGTTGGTAATTCGTTAACTCTTCCTCTGGAATTCGATGCAGTACGTTTACAATGTAGTAGATAGAATCGTCAATACCAAACCATTCCTTTTTATAACCAGGAGGTCGTTGATCAATGTCTGTCCAATGGAACAGTTTCAACTCAATCAGTCCTTGTATAGCCTTCAGGTACCAGTGGTTCAAACACCGGTGACGTAACGGATGCAATTGTTCTTTACGTTTCACTTGTATTTTGACCAGCTCTCGGCAAATCCTTTCTCTCAACTCCACAGGCAAAGCACGAATGTTCTCTTGTAAAGTATTCATGAATAGGTCAGTCCGTACAATTCACAAAAGTAATCCACATAGTGAGTAATTTCTGACCACTGCCATTCAGGGTAACGTCCAAGAATGTCACTGAACTCTTTTGATGTAAACGGTCTAAAGCGATACAATAGGAGGAATGCACCCTTGACCCAAAGAAATCTAACACACTGGTTGACTTTTTTCACTTTCCTCTTATGAATTTCTCGACACAAAAGTTCTACAGTGACCCATTGAGATTTCACTCTGGCAAATCCCTGCCAAACTTCCTTGTAAATCTTCTCTTGCAGTTCTTTAGGTAATGATTCAATGTCGTTTTTGAAATGAAGTTTAAATACTGGTCTCGGTGATGTCCAACATTTGACTCCTAACCAATCTGGTTTCTTCTTCGTCAACGACATGGTAAGTTACTTCAATGTCTCGGTCCCACTAAGGGTAAGTAATGACAATTCGGTGACCATCGAGCATGTTCTACGTAGGCCGAATCTTGTGGTTCCCAGTGGTGAAGTGACACACCGCAACTGAGGTGGCGCTCACCAGATAATATGTACTTTTGAGAGAGTGACGTATGTAAGGTGAAGTAGTTCGCATTTAAAACATGCACAGTGGAGAGAACGTTTGCATACCTCTATGCTACATTAATGTAATGTGGATGCTATTTCTTTTGGATATTGTACTTTTGGAAATTTTACATGACTTAAGCACAATGCTAACTAAAATGACTGCTCCCTTGTGTTAAAAAATCAGTCTGAATTAGTCTAAAGTACACTATACATAGCAGCTATTAAAATAGGGAAAATGAATTTTGCCAGACTAGACAATACCAGCTTCTGAAAGTGCAATGAATGAATTACCAAATATATAAAATGTAAAAAAAGTTATCGGCTCTTTTTTATACAATTGACCTCTGAAGTTCAGGAAGTGAAAATGACCAAGTAGAGCTAGCACTTTTTTGAAAGGTGCACATTTGAAGTAAGGCCAAGCTGTATACTCTATAACCCATAGTACACCCATCAATCATACACCAAAATAAAGGGAATTAAAGGTTCTTTGCATTATACCTAAGATATACAAGGTCTTTTTTAAATAGCCAGTATAACCAGTGAGGAAAGCCGGGGACATTCTTTTTCTTTAAATTCCTAACCCTATGCAAAATTCGAAACTGTATAGCGCCACCTTAAAGAAAATAAAAAAATGTTTGCAATTATTTTTTTTTATTTTCACATAATTATGTATGATGTTCTGAATAAAATGGTACATTCATATTGCATTTAAGCATGAAAATAAGCTAATTATGATCATTTTTCTCTTGCTTACATAATTTGCCATGAGGTATGTTTGTGTGAGTAGTGACCTTAATTATGGGGAAATTAGAAGACTTAGAATATAGGAATAGAGTCAACATAAATTTAAAACTGTTGCAATAAGTGACAGAAATATATGGTGAAAATGTTTCTTTTCATTTATTTGCAATGAAATAAAAAAATAAATGAAGAGAAAGTGAATTCGCTTCTTCCATATTAAACAATAGGCAAATATTTTACACTTTGACCTATGACCTTTATGAAGCTGATGAGTTACCTCCCTTTTCTAATTGTAAAATTCATTGTTGATATCTCAGAAATAAATCTGGCTAGTTTCATGTTCCTGTCATTCAGAATAACATTGGTTGCTATGTTTACAAAATGTAATGTGCATTCTTAAAATAGCTCACTTTTATCATGGGGGGGGGGGGTAGGCTGGACTTGTTAGAGACTCTGACACTCATAAATACTGTTCTGTGGGGAAAAAGGCAGGAGAATTATTCATAAGGATTGTTTTGATGCTTGCGACTTAAATGTTTCAGCCATATAAACATAATTAAATCATAAAAAAATAATACCTACATCTTCTTTATGGTGGCGCTCACCAGATAATATGTACTTTTGAGAGAGTGACGTATGTAAGGTGAAGTAGTTCGCATTAAAACATGCACAGTGGAGAGAACGTTTGCATACCTCTATGCTACATTAATGTAATGTGGATGCTATTTCTTTTGGATATTGTACTTTTGGAAATTTTACATGACTTAAGCACAATGCTAACTAAAATGACTGCTCCCTTGTGTTAAAAAATCAGTCTGAATTAGTCTAAAGTACACTATACATAGCAGCTATTAAAATAGGGAAAATGAATTTTGCCAGACTAGACAATACCAGCTTCTGAAAGTGCAATGAATGAATTACCAAATATATAAAATGTAAAAAAAGTTATCGGCTCTTTTTTATACAATTGACCTCTGAAGTTCAGGAAGTGAAAATGACCAAGTAGAGCTAGCACTTTTTTGAAAGGTGCACATTTGAAGTAAGGCCAAGCTGTATACTCTATAACCCATAGTACACCCATCAATCATACACCAAAATAAAGGGAATTAAAGGTTCTTTGCATTATACCTAAGATATACAAGGTCTTTTTTAAATAGCCAGTATAACCAGTGAGGAAAGCCGGGGACATTCTTTTTCTTTAAATTCCTAACCCTATGCAAAATTCGAAACTGTATAGCGCCACCTGAAGCACTTGACTTTATCTCCTTCGCCCAAGTAGAAAAATCCGGCTCTGGCTAATTCTTCGGGGGTCGGTCCTCCCAGATACTTAGGCCATTTTCCTTTGAACGATTGAAGACGATTTTCAAAGTCACAGTATTCCGACAAACGCACAGGAAACGAATATTCGTCTTTCACAGGTTCGTTTCGATGAGGGTTGAGTGACATGGGTAGGAGTTTGCTCAGGGCTGGATGACATCCGTAGGGGGGTAGACGTGAAGGTGAACATTCCCCTTTAAAACGAAACCCAGTAAAATGTCCAAGAGGACGAGCGGCATCACTTTCGCATCCCACAGGTTTGACACGCACAGCATCCCTTTCCATGATAGGGGTAGGGACACTAAAGTTCCCATGATGCTTTACGGCATCGCTCAGGTCACAAGGTACAGCATCGTACCCATCGCAAGGCTCACAATCGCACTCGTCTGCAAACTCCGTTACACAATTACAATGGTAACCACATGGACAATCGCAGTTTCCTTCCGGACATTTTCCGTCGCAATGCCTGGGTCTTATCCATCCAGTATTAGTCACACTAGAGGAAGATACAACTTTTTTACAATCCCCAAACTGGAACGATGTCTCTTTCAAAGTATTCATCTTGTTCGCTCGGTCTTGGTAGTCACAATGAACTATCGATCTTGCCTAGGGTTCCTTTTTTATATTCAGACCAATACCGACGTGACCGTACGGCAACGTAAAGTGATTGGGAAGTCTCACTCGCTTCTGGTACACGATTTGATAGATTTTTTCCAGGGGCCGACTGACGATGTGGTGAGTGGGTAAACGTACAATCTTGTTCGGTTGATAAGTGGTCACTTTAAAGTTTCCATCCTCTCCCGATTGCAAGGCTTCTTTCAATACCCCAAAGTTGACCACTTGACTGGTACGATAATTCAGAGTCAGTCCTTTCACTTTGCACGTCGTGTGCACTTCTCCTTGTTTGTCACGGTATTCGTAGCCGTAATTTTTGGGACCGCCACTGACGAAACTTAGAATCTTGTCGTCGGGATGCTCGTCTGTCCAGGCTCCTAAACGGTCTCCTTCGATGTCAGGGTGCTGTTGAATCGGGTGATGGATGTAAATGCAACTGTCCGTGTCAAAGTACAGGACGCGTTCCCCTAACAGTTCTAAAGCTTCGTACAATTTTAAGCGAGCATGGGCTGTCACGTAAGCCGCAATGATGACATTTCCAAAAGGGTCGTCTTGTACAAAGTCCAGATCTTCTTCGTAATTGACCAAGATCAAATTCTCTCGAACGACGTCCACGTGTTTCATGTTTTTGGTTTTGTCGTGAATCATCTGGAAGTAGCGGGAAGGTTCTGTCAAATATTCCGTCTTGGGTAAACACGGTCGTTGTGCCATTTTACCCCACAAGCAATTTAACATCACTTTGGCAAACGATCGCCTGCCTTCGTTTTTCTCGATGTGGTCTAAAGTGATGCCTTCTTGTTCGTAGTATTTCTCTTTGAATTGTATTTGGTCTTCGGGAGTGTGACACCAGGAAAGATAGCCGCTGGCTTCTTGCTTCAGTTTCAAAAAGGCATCCACGTAGTCGGCGAAAATGCCTTTCTGACTGGGATCACCCTTGTGGTATTGTTGTGTCTTGGGAAAGTGACAAATTTCGTACACTTCTAACAGTTGGTATCCCATGTCCAAAGCTTTGAACAATTCTACGCTGACCCAGGTTCCCGTCAAAGCCCGTTCTTCCTGGCTGTGATGACAAGGCTGGTCTTGGTTGCACGTTTCGGCACAAGTACGGCACAAGGGAAACATCAGTTTGCCTTGACAATGGTGAGGTAAGACGGGATGGTATAGGTTCGTGGGAGGCAAAACTTTGCACTTGATCAAGCCTTCGTATTGTCGAATGTTTTTCAGGTCGATGTGTTCCGTCAGCAATTGTGGGTGCCCTACAGGAAAGCGACAATATTTGCACACGTAGGGATACAGCGAACACACGTCCAAGTATTTGATTTCTTCTCCTTTCTCTTCGTCGGCTTGGTACAGCAAACAGGTGGCATTGGTCCTTCCTCCGTACAAACTATCCCTCGGGTTCAGTGGGTCCATGAACTGGTAACTTTCCACGAGGCGTTTAAACTCGGGATCGGTTTTCATACGGTGATCGTACTCGTGTTCCCACATTTCCACCACTTGGTATCCTTGCTGTTCTAACTTTAGGCGTCGCTGACAAGTGTCCTGGTACAAGTCTTCCATGGTTCGTTGCAAAAACTGATTTTTAGTGCCACGGTCAGGGTAACAAACAGGACATCCGTGAAATAAGCAACCGTTAAACTCGTACACGATCTTGGGGTTTTCTAAGTCCCAGCCATCGACCGAATACGTTCCGATGGTCTTTTCGCCCCCTCCGTTGCGGGCATGCTGAATCCACTTGTCTTCCTTGTCGCACAAGTAATGTAACCAACGTAGGGCTTTGACCGAGTATTGACGTTTGACATAGTGGGTCGTTTGAGGACTGATGACAGCCACGGTGTTTTCAGGCATGAATCGTTGTCGATACACTAAGGAACACGCTTTGGCAATGGTGCAAGCTTCTTTCAAAGGATCGACCCCTCCGTGTTCCATGAACAGTTCTCGAAATTTTCCACAGCAACGCCGTAAAATGTCCACGTCGGAGCGACGATACTTTAGCATTTCTTCCTGAAAGTCGAAAGGGTCCGAGGCGTGAATCTGGTACCAAGCGTAGAAAGCTTCTCGTTGTTCGGTACGCATGTTGTCGGGGTCGTAATAGTGAGCCTCAGGCAAATGGGGTAGAACGGCGTGTTGATTGCCTTCCGTATTGAAAAAGTGTGGAAAGTACCCTTTAGCCATTTCTGTCATTCCAAACGTTTTAGGCATTCGACTCAAAGGCATGGCCAAATAGCTCATCGAATCTTTAAACTGCACTTGTCCCACTTGCATGAAAATGATTTTGGCTCCGTTCAAAGTCACTTTAGGACGCTCGGTGCCTTGTTCCGTATAGTATCTGAGAAGAAACTGTCCATCGTATCCGGAAAAATTGTGAGCCATCACCGTGGCATGACGATGACAATCTCCGTAACGTTCGATGTCCTCTTGGCTCCACGTCTTGTCGACGGGGTCTAAGACCCATTGGGCAAAATCGGCTAACGTGTTCGGTCCCCGAAAGATTTTTTCACGCCCTCCGGGAATCTTGCTGCAGTGAGGGCAATGACTGAAGATAGGTTCTTGAATGCACTTCTCGCACGCTCGATGAGCCACGCAGAAATTAGGAATGTGAATGCCAGTCTCTTGCATGCATTCGAAATCGAAAAAGATGAAATTGCCTTTCTTCTTGTGACCGTCCTCTTCCTCTGGTGGGGGTTGGTATTTTTGCACGTAACATTCGTGTTCCAAGTCCACGATGTGGTGACAAATGTGACATTTTTTCTTTCCTCGACATACGTGTGCCTTGGTACTATTGGTACGTATGCCTTGTCCACACGTAGGGCACAATCTCAGGAGTTGACAAGCACATTTCTTCTGTGAACCTTGTGTTTTCAAATGTTGCTGGTAACAGGTAGGGCTGACAAACGTGCGCAGACAAGTTGAACAAGGCACTGGTTCTTCGCTCAGACAGGGTGAAGAGGCCAAACATCCTGAGCATTTCGATCCACAATGCTTGTGTTGCTCTCGATTATTATAACCATGGTCACATTTCTCACAGTAATAACCGTATCCCAGGAATCCGGTGATACTGGTAATGGTATCGAAATGTTCATCGTGATGATAAACATGAATATATTTTCCGTCCTTAAAGTCTTGCCCTCGAAACAACAAAGACCCGCGCACTTCTTGAGGGTGCACTTTCAAGGTGTATCGTGGAGCTAGGGTATCTTGCAATTTTTGCATCTCAGGAATGCCACAGGGTGTGTCTTTGGACATGCCAGCTTGTCGTAACAGGAGTTCTGCTTCACTTCGTTGTTTGGCTCGGTCCGATTGTCGAATGTTCTCCCAGTCTCTTTTCCATTCTACTGTGTCGTTCTTGTTGGCATAGGTTCGTCCCACCACGATGGCACGGGCTAAACACATCTGGTCATGAGGATTGTGAATTTGGACAAGGCTACGCTTAATGCTGCGAAGGTCGTTCACCAATAACATCTTTTTGCGTCCGGTCCCTTGAGGAGGAGAGACGTGGGTCATGTCCAGTGTGGCTTTTCCATCGGTGATGTCAAACTGGTCATTAGATTGTTGCACGTGTTGAATCTTGTCCATGACTTTGGAAGCGGTGAATTCTGCAGGGGTGCTAAACTCGATCCAGACAGGGGATTTCAAACCGTCGTGTTGTATGGAAAGTGTCAAGCGATCGTCTTCTTTGGGTTGACATTGTCGCTTGAGTGCAGTGAGCAGAGAATCCCACACTCCGGTGATGAACCCTTCTGCTTTCTCTAACGGTACTTCGGACTTGAAATCTTTAAACTTCACCGTGTATTTGTAAGCCGTGGTTCTAAATTTTCTAGAGGAGCGCTTTTCCGTCTCTCGAATGGAATAGTATTTTTCAGGGTTGACTAAGGGTGGTGAACTTGGTTTAGAGGTTTCAAATTCTGGTTCAGTCATGTCCTCTTCAAAATCACTGGCATGAATTTGTGCCAAGATTTCAGCCCTGGTTCGAGGCGATAGATCACGTTTCTGCCTCTTACTTTCTTCTTCTTCTTTCTTCTCGAATGAATGGGATCGTTTCATCTTGAAAGCAAAAAGTCAAATGACTCAAGTTCAAACACCATGAGCTACTTTATAGTCAGACCAGCGTATATAAAAGGGTGTGTGTCTTATCCTTTCACTATTTATTTCACTCTCAAGCCGAGTACAACGATGGAAGAGACTAACCAGATGGAACGTTTCGTCAGAGCTTTGCGAGGGGTCATTAGAAAATTCTCTTCAGACCAGCCGACGGACTGCTCTCCTTCCTTTCGAGATAAAAGTCAAGATACTTGCTATATCTGTCAGAAGAAAGGGCATTGGTCTTCAGAGTGTCCAGACCGTCAAAAAAGAACAAAAACAGGGACTAAAAAAGACAAAAGTCAAGATACCTGTTATTATTGTAAAGAAAAAGGACATTGGTCTCCAGATTGCCCAAAAAAGAAACAAGAGGAGTCAGAAGAAAAGAAGGATTCTTCAGAGAAGAGAGGGATTCTTCGGAAGAAGAGAGGGATTCTTCAGAGGAAGAAGAGGAAGAAAAAAGACAATTCTATTTACAAGAGGCAAAGAAACAGGAGAAGAAAAGAAGAAGGGAAGAAAATGAGGAAAAGACGGTGAAGAAATTCAAAAAACAGAGAGACTAAACAGAGAGACTAAACAAGGCGAAAGAAGAAGTCAATGAACTTTTTATTAAAGTGTTGTATTGTGTTGTGAATTGTGAATTGGATTGTAAAAAATAGATAAAAGAATAAATGAATGATTTAAGGTAAGAGTCTTTGAGTTATGATTTGAGTTATGATTTTAAAATAAGAACGTACACTCACGCACTCACACACAGACACGTACTATAAGGGTAAAATGGGTGGGGTTTTTTTTGAGTTATTGGCAAATTGAAATTGTATTTCTTTTCGAGAAATGTGGGTGGCCCTGAAAAGGGCCTTTTTCTCTTTATGATGTAGGGGTGAGTTTAAGCAATCAACTTTAACTGCCTTATGCCTTTGCCACGGCCAAGGCCTACTTCTGGACTGCGTAATGTTGATGATGATGATAATGATTGGGTTGAAATCACTAAGGGTGGTACGGTAGGCTTAGTCACAGGGTTGACGTGTTTAGCTCGGGAAGGTCGTATTCTCTTCGGTCGTGATAAAGAAGTCTGATACATTTGTTTCAGACTTCTTAACTCCGCTAAAATGTCCAACAGTACCGTGACCGTTTGATTTTCACCCTCTTGTTTCTTTGCTGCTACTTCTTCTTGCTGTTGTTGCTGTTGTTTTTTTCTTACCTCTTCTTCTTGTTGCTGTTGCTGTAGGAGAAAAGCCTGTTCCGCTTCCTTTTGTCGTTGTATAAATTTCTCCAATTCTTCTTTCTGTCTCTGTCTAAAATTCTCCACTTGCGGTAATGAAGAAGGTAACGAAGGTTCCGGAACAAATTCTTGCGAGGAGAGAAAATCCACAAAATCCCAATTCACCTCTTCTGAAAGTAAGTCCGGGTTCCCTTGGGCGGTCTCCCCTGCTGGTGCACCCCATTGGATCGTTTTCTGAGTTTCCGTCATGTTGAATCACTGTCGCATAGATTGACTGCACACAAGCGCTAGCGAATCTATATAGACTACGTGACGTCACAGACTGCTCTCTTCGGATTGGATGCGGGCTGACTGAATTCTGTAACGCGTGTTCGGATTGGTGAATGAACTCAATCCGTTTCAATCCTACCTCTACCTATAAATAAGCGCAGTTCAGTGCATTGATTCACCTGTTCTCGTCGCTTCAAGATGTGGACCACAGTTGAGTCATCCACCCTTGTGTCTTCCATGATGTTTAGGACAGACATGCTCATGTATGTCCGATCCAAGTGGACCGTTGTCCACAGGACAAACACCAGCCTGTGGATACGTAGGATCTACGTCGAAAGACAAGGATGCCTGAAAAGAGTGCTAATTTACGGGCCAACAGTGAGACGCAGCCTAAGGACAAAAAGAAGACCAATGCGGTGCCCTTTATGTTAATGAATACATTAACATAAACCCAAAGGCCCTTTTCAGGGCCAGCCATATTTCTCGAAAAGAGATAGCCTTTCCATTGCCTACCCCTTTTTTTTAAATTTAAATTTTTTTTTAAAAAAATAGAGACCCTCCCTGTTTCAATTTTACATAGACCCTACACAGTCCCAAGGGTTTTTGGCCATGTTAAATTTACATAGACCCTATACAGTCCCATGGGTTTTTGGCCATGTTAATTCCCATAGACCCTATATTGTCCCGGGGTTTTTCTCCATGTTAAATTTACATAGACCCTATATTGTCCCAGGGGTGTTTTTAATGATAAGTCCCATAGACCCTATAATATCCCCATTCACTACTCACGAAAACGGGGCCGATCTGATGTCAAATATTATCGCCACAGCGGCCAGTTTGAAATATTTTGTTATTTCTTTTCCTCATGAATGGAAAGGAAATAATAACATGGGATTTTCACCAAAACACTTCTAATCATGTCAAGTTGGTCGTAAATGAAAACGATGTTAATTTGATTGCCAATCTGTTCGCCACAGCAAGCATTTTGAAAGGTTATCACTTCATCAGAATGGATGGTGGCATCAACATGGGGTTTGTTACTAAACAGCTATTTTTTTCTAGTTGGTCCTAATGATGTCATTCAGACCAGTTGATAAGCCTGCCGCAGTGGCCATTTTAAAATCTTGTTATCGCTACGTCTTCTGAATGAATGGTCATGTCAGTATTGGGGCTTTACTGAAACAATTTTTATGGTGCCATGTGGGTCGTAAATCAAAATGGTGCCGATTCGGCTTCTAATAGAATTGTTGCTGTCCTGCAAAGCTTTTTATCACTACTTCTCCTTGATAGCTAGCCATATTCACTTTATGCTTTCACCAAAAGACATTTTAAGATGTCTAGTTCGTACTAAATAGAAATGGTGCCAATCTGATATCGAATAGGGTCAACATGGCGTGCATCTAGAAAATTTCATTATCTTTGCTCCTCCAGAACAGAAAGTCATTTCATCATTGGGTTTCCACCAGAGCGAAAATGGTGCCCAGTTTAAATTCGGCATGTCCACTACAGCAGCTAATTCGAAAATCTTGTAGTCGCTGAAAAATGTCAAAGATGGTCTCAACACCGCAGATGCAAGAAATGGTCTTATATTGAATTCCTGGAAATTCTTTTAAGCCTGGAGGGCGTCAGTCCTTTCGAAGGACTCTTGTTTATTTATTTGTAGATTTCCGTGAGAATTTTTTGTAATTTGACTTTATCAGCTCTATTCGTCATAGACCAAAATGAACTTAAGGGATGTCTTGTTGTCCGTCGTCTGACCTCCGTCCGTCATTTAGCACAACTTTGCTACCGCTGCTTATCCTAAAATACTTGGAGGATTGCCATGAAACTGACACACAGATTCATTTTCAGGTCTAGTTGGTCCTAAATGACAATGGACTGGTGCTGTTCGGACATTATATATAGTTGCTACAACAACTAACTTAAAAATCGTGTTATTGCTAGTCCTGAATGAATGGCCATATCAACATCAGATTTTCACTAAAAGACTCCAGGCTGATCCTAAATAGAACGGCACCGATGTGACTTCCAGTGTGCCACGGCAGCCATATTGAAAGGCTTGTTGTTGGTACTTCTCCCGCAGGAAATGCCATATTAACATGAGTTCTTACCAGAAGAGTTTTACGACGTCAAGTTGGTCTTAAACGAAAATGGTTCCGCTCGGAAAAGAATTATGGCCACCACAGCAGCCATCTTGAAACTTTTGTCATTGCTACACTTCCTAAATGGATGGTAATATTAACATGGTGTTTTATTGAAAGAATTCTTTTGATGTCTAGTTTGTTCTAAATGAAAATGGCGCCGATCTGACATCCAGTATGGCCACTACAATAACTATTTTATAAAATCTTGTTATTGTTACTTCTTCTGAGCGCAAAGTCATATCGACATGGAGTTGTCACCGGATAACATCTTACGGTGTCTAGATAGTCTGATAGCAAAATTTGGCCGACCTGTTATCCAATACGGCCGTGACAGCGGCCATGTTTAAATTCTTTTGATACTCTCATCCATGACGGAAAGTCATATCAGCAATGTGTTTTTACTAGCATTTTTGCTATGATGTCTAATGATACTGAAAATGATAATGGTGCCGATCTGACATCCAGTATAGCCACATGGTGTCAGTCTTGAAATAGTGTTATTGCCATTTCTCCTAAAAGGAATGTTATATGGATAAGAGTTTTTTTTACTACGTGATTGATTTTTATTCTAGTTGGTGCTGAAAGAAAATGGTGCCGATCTTAACTCCACTATGGCTGCCATAACGAACATATTGACAATCTTGCCACTAATTCTCCTGAATGAATAGTTATATCAACATGGTGTTTTCACCAAAAGTGTTATAATGGTGTCGAGTTTGACCTAAACGAATATGGTGCCCATCTTTTATCCAGTATCGCTGTCTCTGCCACTGTGGCTAATTTTTAAACCACATTGCTTAAGAATATTTGGGATGGTTTGAACACTCAGTAGTCAGAATGAACAAATGGTCTTATCTTGAATTCCTGGAGACTCTGTTTAGATGCACCAGTTTCTTAGAGGGACTCTTGTCTTTGTTTCTTGTTATCAGCGGTTGAGATTAAATTCACACAGACTTGGATAAAGTAGCCAAGTATACGCACAATCAGATAAAGTACGGGCGATAACAGCCACCTAATTTTATGTACATTTGGTGGATAAAAAAGGTAGAATATATTAAAGGTTAAATATATCATAAAATAATAAATATATGCTCATTTTTGTCTCCGTTAACTTTACATTGTCAGAATAGTGCAGTATTTTACGATATTGATCACCTTCATATTGCACGCATGTGCACGATACACGTACCAATAGATAGTATAGTGTACCAGGAACTACTTTGTTGTTGTTGTTGTTGCAGGGTTTAACGCCATCTTTCAGCACACGATAGGCTATACATGGCGGCCAGTATTAATGGTGGAGGAAGAACCCGGGAAAATCCCAGAAAGAACCACCGACCCACGAGAAGCTACTGGCAAGCTTTCTCACATACCCACATTGGCCGGAACTACTTTGTAAACAAAATCATACACACTCATGTAGTAGACGCTTAACGTTATGCTTGATTAACACATTAACCACTTGAGCTTTTTGTTATCTTTGTCTAAAAATCGAGTAGGAAACACATTTTGAAAGCTATTTCTGAATAGACTCGAAAACACCTAATCCCCGGTCATCTTTCAATAAAATACTGCCTAGTGGTGTTAGAAACATCGATTTTCATTGGCTATTTGACTCGCGCATGAGCAGAAGGGTAAAAGTTGGACTTCTCATCTGTCTTTTTGCAGTTCATACCAGTTTGCCTTAGATCTGAGACCAAAAAGTCTAAAATCGGACACAAAATCAGATTCCGACCACGGGCAAATTTTGGGTTAAAAAAAGCCGGGTCCAAAAAATGAGGTTTTTCTATGTGTATTTTGTAGTGCAACTAGATATACCAGATTATTTTGTATCATTATAGAGCTACATCTGTCTACCTTTCTATAATGCCACCCACTTTAGTGTATCATGCATGACCATGACGCTACAGAGCTCGGCAGTAGGCTACTACCTCCTGCCCCGTAAAGTCGTCGCTAGGGGTTAATGTGTTAAATTTGTTTCTGAATGAACCAAAGCAGCTGTTTCGTTGACTGCCGCATACCAGCTGCTTTGCAATATTCCGTGCTAACATTTTTTTGTATACAATGTTTCGGATTTAGGCTAGCGATAGACACCAGACAGGTCATACAGTTGATGAGATCCGTACAAATAGCATGCAAGTGACAACGTATAAACTTGTCTTCTTTAGCTGGTAATTAGAATGGCAAAAATATACTTACAGTTTTACATCCTGAATTTCCTCAGAATGTACTTTCTTAGCTCTGCAAATCCGAATTACATGAGCTGTGTCATTAGTTCTAAAGTTTAATTACACATTTCGAAATTGTACTTTGATTTCGATTACATTCCAAGTGCAATAACATCCTCCTTACTGCACTCAAAATGAAGTGAACATTATATTCCATTGCGCCTTTTTGATAATTTCAATTGAAATAGTTCATATTTTCCCCACATTATGATTCCAAACATTTAATGACAGAACAGAAACACACATGCAGATGAGTCAAGACGCTGCTCCCTCGCTGCACAAATCACATGTTCATGTATAATTGACACAGATAAATCCAGCCCATAATCACGAAAGTTAGTAGAATCGACAAAAATACCGGAATCTATTCATTCCAAACCAAATGGAAAAGTTGTTGCAATGCGCAGTCATTATGTAGACCAAAACGACAATTTCTTTCGAAAGTGATGTGGAACAGCGCAGAGTTATGTACGCATTAATATTGCTGTTGTGTACTGATGAATTTGTGCTAGTGTAATTAGTTAGGAATACAGCATAAATTCAATTACTTTGTTTCCTGTAGTGTATTTTTGTTTATATAATTAAGCCTTAGGTAGAATAAGAAAATGAGCATATAATCAAAAGGTTACTGCATTTCTATGGGAAAATATGAACTCGTTTTGTCAGCTGGATATACTGCCCGACCTTGGGAGTGCAGTATATCTATCCGAAGAAAATAAATTCGTTCATATAGACTCATACAAATGCAGTATCCTATAAATACATGGGGAAATTGCATATATATATATATATATATATATATATATATATATATATATATATATATATATATATATATATATATACAACTTGATCACCACCATCCTTTACTTTATCATTTCCAGAAGACGCTTGTGCCAAGGTGAAATGTCCAAAATATAAAGTCTGTCTGAAAAACATGCAAGGACTCCCTCTGTGTACGTGCCCAAGTGAATATATCTGTAGCAAATACAGCAGCAAAAAGGCCCCGGAAAAGGAAGTTTGCGGAAGTGATGGAAACACGTATCCCTCCAGATGCCACTTGCGAATTGCCTCATGTCGGCTTGGGAAGAGAATCAAAAGGAAACATAAAGGTGCATGCACACCGGATGACTTAGTTGTTAAAGATAAACCTTCTGAACAAAACAAGACGAAACAGGAAAGAATCGAAGAGATTGTGCAAGAAGCAAACAGAAAAGATAAAAAGAGGCGACAGAGAAAGAAACGGCAAAGAAGACACGAACCATTAGCTAGCAGCATACATGTGAAATATATAAATGAAAACAAAATTAGGAGAAAATATTTTAAGGGACAAAACGCAGGCTAGATAATAGCTTGCTTGAGGTAAACAAAGTCAGCCAAACCAGCCCAAGATTACACTGGGGTGGGTGGGGGAGGTGTACATCGAAAGACAAGACCCCCCCCCCAAATAAAACAAACATAGAGTCACTATGGCTGGCTTGCCAAATACCAATTCAACTAAATGAAATTCAGCTTACCTTTTACTAGGATTATATGTATGAGTATTCTTTCTCTGTTCGCCGATAGTTCTCCAGGCTGGCTATACTATTGTCACAAGTATTATTGTATACATGTATATAAATGCTACAAGTTGAGAGGCATAGGATTTTATAATTGTTTGCCATTTTGAGTTCCAGTGGCCGGAATAACGCTTTGCCTGTCGCTTTTTATTTATAGTGGCCTACAATGTACTCAGTATACAGAATAGCGCTTGCCTGTCTCTAATTTTGTTTCTAATCGACTAATAGAAAGGACATTTGCATTTTATTTTAGCAGTTATTTAAATAAACACTACAAAACTAAATATTTGTTAAGTGTGGACAGGGACATTGTAATTTGTAGGGAAAATCTCGATTACTTGTTATGTACAAGTTCATAAATAATGCAGATTTCTGTTCAAGCATTGACTTGTTTTCTAAAGAAAAGAGAATTTAAAAAAAGAAAGCACATCCTGAGTATGCGTATATGGCATGTGTTTAACATTAAAGTGCTGTATTTAACATTACAGTGCTGTAAATACGTTTTTCAAATGCTATAGTTCGGAAACACTGTTGCAGAATCTTCAAATGCCAATGAATATTTAATTATATAATTAATATATTTCATCAGAGAGCATGAATGGAAGAAGAAAGTAAGAAGTACAGAAAGAAAATAAATATTACTGAGGGACAGGAAGAGAATACAACAAACAAAATTGCTTAAAGTTTAAGATCAGGTATATGGATCTTGTATTGACTTTTATTCCGGGATTAACTGCATATGATATTCGATTGTAATATGTACGAGACATGCATACAATAATAGCATACATTTAGATCTAATACCAAAGTTTGACATTTACACTCAAACAGTTCACATGTCACAAAAACGTATATCAAGATATGTCTTATTCCGTGCAAATTAATCATTATAAACTTATAAAATCCTATCAAAATATGAATGACCTTAGATAACCACTTAAGGCTATTGAAGAATAATGAAATCAAATAAACATATTTGTTTCTTATCAACGAATAATATCTTAATTTATAAAGAATATTGCTAATATGTTAAATAAATAATATCCCCCTTAAAACACAAAACAAATGTATAATAAAACTACAGGAACATATACTAAAATATATAGATTATAGCAAACATGGTTGGGATGGCTAGGTACAACACAAGAAAAGATATCGGACTTGGTGTCAAGGAAGGAGCAATGAAAGACAGCTGTCTGAGCATCTTAATTGTCAAATTATATGAAAGTTCTTTTGTAATAGCTCACTATAAAGTATGTGAAGCGAAAGACGACGGACCATAATCATATATTTTGTATCAGTTGATATTCATCTTCAGAAGAAAGAAAGAAGAATATAAGAAGTTCATACTATCAATTGAAGGAAATGAAGAATGCACATAAATGCCTAAAAGTCACAGAATGGTACGTTTTGAATTTTATATCGGCCTCATTCCTGGAGGTCTGTAGTAACATTGAAAATCATGTCATGTAACCAGGATTGTATAAGTATGTCTATTACTAAACATAGTTTGCAATTGGCATTCAAAACACCACGATGCCGTCAAGCTGAAGGCAGCCAAAAAGGGCACTAAGTGACCGTCTGTCCATAAAATATATCGTTATTGGACTGAAGAGAGTCATGTAAAAGTATCGGGTGGTGTTTAATTATTTTACTGAAGGAAATTTAATACAATTCACTCCAAGCGATCACGTCTTCCACGGAAATTCACTCTGCTTCACAGAAACTAGCGGACTGGCCCATTTTGCGTGTTGAGGGCAAGATTGGTCGAAGGATTTAAGTTTTCAATATTATTATAAAAGATGGACTTCCATGATGATGAACTGCCTAATTTGAGAGCAGATCTAAACTTTCGGCCCAGTTCGTAAATGTAGAGTAATGACCCAATCGTAGCCACATCCACTGTAAAGGAAATAACTCGCAAGTTATTAATGTTATCACAGACAAAAAATGACTAGATGGTTAATAAATGTTCAATAACATAAATACAAAAATGTATCTCAGATTAGTTATGCTCCACCCCCATATTCAAATGACGTCCGTTATCTCTGCAAATAGTTCTGTTTTCCTCCTGAAAAAAGGGCTATAAGAACGCTATCAATTGGACTCCTAAATCAGCATGCATACAATCTCTTACATTTCTTTTAGTTGCAACATTTCATTTCGTACTAATGGCGATCTTTTGAATGAGAAAGAATAGAGGACACGGTGACTTTTGTTCTACATGAGAGAGTGCTTGAATTGAAATGAAATCAGCAGTTACTCTGAATATTTTTCACCAGGAGGCAGGGGATTATAATTGTCTAACACTAAATGAAAACTTAAAATTCAAAATTATAAATACTCGCCTGATCAGTATGGATAATGCTGGAATGTTGATCTAGATCATTGCCCCAGGAAAAGATTGAACAACACACCTTCTCTTGTCAGAAACATATTTGGCTAATGAACCTAAGATAATGATAACATACGTCTGAGCTGAAAATTAATGTAAATTATTTTACATGATATTTTTTCAAAGATATATTTTTTATCTTTTCTAACATAATCAATTTGTGTGATAGGCTGAATTTCAGATACAGTTTGAATTAATCATAAGCCACGTTATGCTGAATAACCAATGGTTGTGACACTCCCTATCTGCTCAGCCATTCTAAAACCGTGACTTCGAACAGATATACAAAAATGTGCAATGGGAACCCGCGTTCGATTTTGAAGCATACTGTATATAAGCTGACGTAAAATGAAACGATTTAGAATGAGAAGGTACTAGCTGTAACTGGACGTAACACTTAAACTTTTGTTTACATAGCTGGTTTATTTAATACTTTTCCTTGAAGTTGAATCGGCTTAGTTTGTTTTCGAGGAATTACTGAATAACTGCCAAAAAAATCCATGCAGCGTTTGAGGTACCTTTCTGGGGTCAATGTCCACAGAATTGTTAAGAACAAAGTTAGATTAGTTCCATGGGCGTCGGCAACACGTTATTCGATGAGGGGAATCAAAGATATATATATATATATATATATATATATATATATATATATATATATATATATATATATATATATATACATTTTTTCTGATGCCCATGATATGTTCAGCATGTCGTGGTATTAACAAGTTTTTCCGATATAGCTGCTATGGTATTAATCTTGAAAAGCGTTTATCGTTACCACTCCTGAATGGATATTTATATCAGCATGGGGTTTTATGATGCGCATTTGTTCCTAAACGAAAATTGTGCTGTCTGATATACAAAATGGCCAGCTTGTAAATATTGCTGAAGAATGGATGGAAGTTTCAGTGTGGGGTTTTCAGTGAAGTCTGTATGGTGTGTAGCTAGCTGGTCCTACATATACGCCAATTTGACATCCAATATGACCGCTATGGCAGCAATCGTAAAAATCGCGTTATAATAACTCTACTTGAACAAGAAGTGATATTTATGTGGGGTTCGCACTAGAAGGCTTCGTATGATGATCATTTGGTCTTAAATGGAAACGGTGCCGATCTGACGTCCATTATGGCCGTCACAACAGCCATCTTGAAAATCTTGTTATTGCTATTACTGAATAGATATTCGGATCTTGAAAATATTGCGATCTCTTTTCCGCTCCAACTGGATGGCTACGTAAGCCTGGGGATTTCTCCAATAGACTTCTTATAATCCTTATAATATCTAGTTTGTTCTCAATTGTGCCAGTGGTTCATCCAACTGGACTACCATAACCTGTGTCTTAAAACTCTTTCTGTCAATACCACCCATGAATGGATGATCATTATGGAATGGGGTTTTCACCTGAAGACTTCTAATGACGTCCACTTTGTGCTAAAATGGTGCCAAACTTAAGTCTAATATATATTTCACTGCAGTTAATTTGAAATTTTTTTTATTGCAGAAGAATATCAGACAGGGTTTCAACACTCGACAGTTAAAAGGAAGAAATGGTCTCGTATCTTGAATTCATTTAAATTCTTTTCGCCATTGAGATTATAAGTCCTTCCCAGTGACTCTTGTTTGTGTTACATTTTTTATGTTCCTTCTCAAAACATGACTTACTAGTTTTCTCTTTATATTTACCTAAAAGGTTCTTGCTCAGTAAACAAATATATATACCGACTGTAATGTTCTATTGTGTAATATATATGTATTGATATGAATAAATAAAACCCAAACAAATCAACGCAGAACTCCGGATTGAAACGAATAGTCGCATACAAGTTATACCTATTAAAGAAAGGGACTATTAAAGAAAGGGAAGAGTCCTCGACTAAACTTGTTAAACGCTGTGCTAGGAAAGGGATAGAGATGCCAGTGGTCAGCGGGATGGTCAGTTAGACCATTATTTGTACCTTGATTGCGCTATTTCAGGATCAAAACATGCCCCTAGATAGCTCATTTCACTCAAGTAAGTTTGATGAAAGAAGTATGTTGTCTTTCCCGAATTAAATTCTATAACGGCTCCTTTATTATCAAGGTTTTCAATGATTTCCTTTCCCCGTGAATGAGTGATCCAGAAGCTTTAAACAAACATATCTTGAAGCATTTCGTCAGTTTAGGCTTCATTGTATATTCGGAATGAATTATGGAAAGTCAGCCTTTGTTCAAACATCCACATCCCGATAAACAAGCATTTAATGAAGACTGCCGTCAAAGACATACCATTTTAAAATGGTAAAATCATATTCCACCAAAGCAGTTCCTTTCGCACCTCATCAGGAATAACACGTGGCTAGTGAGATGACAAAAACACTGACCACCCAAAGCCAATTCAGGAGCCTGGGTACAAATTCGTCCTGTTCTAAAACACGTACAAAAAGTAAATTCCAAATAATCACTATTTCATTTGGGTCGCTAATTGTTCGCATCATAAATGATTTATAAAATCTCTGATCTCTTGTAATCCGACTATTTTAATTTGCAGAGTCATCGTAACTGTATTGATACTATTTGGGTTGAAGGTGGAGATACTTTGTCTGGAGAGTCCGCAATACCACATTTGTCTAAATAAATAATCCAAGTGTTGAATGAGCTAATTCCGCATGTTCTGAAGCTAATGCACCTGTTCATGTAATATACAAATTCCAAATTTAAACTTATCGACCACATTTGCATTTATAATTCTCTAAAAACTGAGCGCAGTACATTGTAATACTGCTGATAAAATAGTGTCAAAGAAAGTATGATTTTCTAGAATATCAAACCAAACGAAAAAATCTGGATCAATAGACAGTTCTGAATAAAAACGATCCTCTTAATATTTATGTATTAAGAGGATAGAAAACGAGGCCAACCATACGCAACCATGAACAGCGTTTGGGGGTGGCAAGTGGGGCTACCGCCCCGGGCCCAGGTCTTGAGGGGGCCCCGCGCTTCAGGCCTAAGGTCTCATGTTATTATTTCGATTTAAAAAAAAAACAATTGTCCACAAACATGAATTTTTATATGAATAATGAAAAAACTAAATTCCTGCGCCAAATCGCGAAAATTGATCTAGTCTAGACATAATCAGCGTTTGCAGTAGCATACCAATCGAGATACCGATACTCTGGCCCCGCGCGGTCATGGTCGGTCCTAGGACCCGCGTACTCCTAACGCCGCCTCTATACGCAACGTACATCGGTCACTAAATTGTAATTACAATCACTGTCAAGGTACCGCCAGTCACACGAATATAAAAGTGAAAAAATGAACATCATTCACTCAAACATGAAAAAACAAAGAACAAAGAAACATGTACATACTGCTGAAGTCGCATATGTAATGTCGTCTAAAGCCAAAATTAATCACAGTTTCGCGATCTTGGTTGCTAGATCACGCAGAATTGTGACCTTCAGAAAATCGGGATTATTACGATAGGTTGTATTTAGCTTGGTTCCCGGCATCTATGTAGCTACCGTCCATGTGTATTTGTATGCAGAAGCACGACAAGGGAACAGTCTGGGGTTGTACCGTACCGCACCTGTAATGTTTTGATACACGATTTCAGAATGTCATCTTGCTTCAGACGAACCTTTTATCTACATTATCTACTTAAAAAATAACTATATTTTTTGGGCAGTACTAACAAAATCATGGTTTGGAACGTTCAGATATTTTTCATATAACGGAAGGGCCCGTAACTAAAGTCGCAGTGAGAGCTTTTTATACTGTTTGTGTTGGCATTCCTTCTAGGCGTTATATACAGATGTTTCATCTAACGACCTGAAATAACACAATTTATGATCTTTTGAAATTACTTCAAATGACGTCTGGATACTATATTATTTTTACAGTGATTTTATATGACCGTCATTGGCTGTCCTTTTTCATTGTCTATTTTCGCACAATTCCATGACTTCTGCATCAGGTACAGTTACCAAACTTTGTGAATGACTTTCACTTGAGGCAGGTTCAAAATGTCAAGGTTACGGACATATGAGAATGGTTTGTGAACAATAGCGTGAGGATTCCACCATCTACCATTAACAAACTTCGAGTATATCTTGCATTATGCTAAAGGGTTAAATGTTAGTACGAATTTACGGTCTTAAACTAAGTAGCAGAAAGGAGCAAAATAATTGTAACAAGTTTCGTAAAATTCAACAAATAATTTAATTCCGTACAAATACAAAGTGAAAATTTAAAAAGAAAGTACGCTGCTGTGAATAAAATCACAGATAGACCTAAACGTTTTATCATAAATCCATTCGTAAATGAGATGATCATTTTTGTTCAACAGTTCTTAGCTTTGTCGTTCATTATATCGACGATGAGAGTTTTTTGACCTTCGGTGATATTCAGGGCTTGCATATAACGAATGATTTCTCCCAAATTCATTTCCCAATTTACTTCTTGATTCAATGGTATGGTTTGAGATAATTTGGTAATTTGAAACAGCTTAAGATATTTTTGGGAAATGCATCCATCGAACTGTCACTTGGTAAAGATCACTAACATAGGTTCGATAATTCTGGTTTCCGAGACAACATTCGATGCCAAGGGAGAATGGTTTTCCAAAATGTTCCACAACAGTGTTGCTGCTATTGTGACTGGAAGAATGCTGATTGGCGTGGGCCGCATGCTCCCCTTTTTGTTTGTATGTGTTTTTGTTTTCTGTTATTTGTTGTTTTTGTTTGTTGCAGTTACTCCCCGTAGTGTATTTCGAGGAATGATTGGGAAGAAGATAACCTATACAACTGCTATGTAAACTTGTCCATAATTGTTTGTCTCGTTGTTGTCAACTCAAATTGGCAATCGATGCTTTGATTATACAATACAACACAGATTTGACAGAAAAAAGACGACTTGAATTTTAAAAGCATTTTCTCCACAACACACCAACAGAGGTTGTTTAAAAAAAAAATTTTGAAGAATTTACTCTGAGAAGGATAGGTGGCTGCTCTGTTGGCGACTTGTGAAGCAGCAATCCCTGATTCAAATCTGGGTGAATATGCTGTTGAAAGTAGTGGCTTGGATCTTCTAAGTATTCCATCCTGGGTAATATCGGACGTTGTGCTAATTTTCCCCACAAGCGATATAACGTGACTTTGGCAAACAGTCGTCTTCGTTCTTTTCCGTGTGTTCCAAAGTTATGCTTTCCAGTCTTTTATCTCGTTACACTACATTTTTACATTAATTCAAGGGTTTGTTATTCTAAAGTTTATTGTAGTTTATACATTGACATCTTTCAAATATAGTAACTAATACATTATACTTCGGAACGGTGCTGATGTGCCGTTAAACCTTATATATTCATTGCATATGGTCCAGGTATCACACAGTTAATTTAAATGTTTGATATACGTGTTGTTTTTATTTATTTGCGTATTCATTCTCGTAAGAGAAATTGTTTAGATCTGTTTAAATGACGTCACAATATACTTTAAACAATGCCCTAACTAAATGACTTTCCCTCGCTAAAATATGTTCTGAATATACAGTACAAAGTTAAAACTGTACGGAAATGCCAAGTGTTCTCTTTTGTGACCACACATAATCGTTCGTGATGAAGAAAACCAGATGTTAAAAAAGATTAGTGTATGACGTGTTTTAAATCACACTGAAATTGGTGATTTTCTAATTATTCGTCCCTCATAATGGTATGTTGTGATGTCGTTCGCCCGTCTATCCTTTCTGTTACCAGTTTTGTTCCCGCACGATAACTGGAGTTTTCCAACATCGAAATGCAAAATCTTTGTGGACGGCTTGCACTTGGGGCAAGGAAGAACCCCATTGATTTCAGAGTAAATATGTGAAACGTCAAGATCTATGTGACTGACAGAAGACGAGTCGTTTTCTCAAAGCAACTCGAACTTTCCATTATCGACAGTTTACCAAACTGCATGGATGGCTTGCACGTCTAATAAGGAAGAAGCTTATTGAATATAGGTGACAAAGGTCAACGGTCCGGGTCACAGTGACTGAAAGAACAAAAATACCTTCCACAACGCAACAATGGCTCTACATCACATACCTGCACTGTACCTGGACTGGATGGCTTGCACTTGAGGTAAGTAAGAAGCCTGTCGATTCAGGGGTCCAAATTTAAACTATTATGGCCACTGTGTCGGAACCAAGAACAATATGTTCTGCTCAAAGTTTTCATTTATCGACAATGTACCTCCACCAAAGTTTGTGAATGACTTGAGCGTCAAGTAAAAATGAAGCAGATAGATTCTGCGACGAAAAAAAGTAAAATGTCTTGGTCACTGCGGTGAAAGAAACAAATTAAACTTAGTTCTTGACCTTATGGAGGGCTTACATGTAAGGTATAGAAGAAGTCTAATGATAAAAGGGTCAAAGGTGAATTTGATTTTGGCTCAACGAAAAATGTGCTCTGCAGAATAATCTTTGTTATGAAGTGGATACCTTCTGTCAATGTCGACGTCATTGAGTCTCTCTGGTTAATAATCTCCAGTCAACCATACTGTACTAGTATATATACCTAGTGGGTATATAATATGACACTCATGGTTGTCTTGATTTGTATATATGGTTTGTGTTTTACCTCATTGGATGAAAATAACCCTACAATGAAAGGACAAGGATTGTACATATACAATACATTTATAACATCCATATAACCATATAACCTGTATGTATGCATATATGTATGTATGTGTGTGTGTGTGTGTGTGTGTGCGTGCGTGCGTGCGTGTGTGTGTGTGTGTGTATACACATTTAAAAGGCAAATTTTATAATTAATAATACAACCAACCACGTCAATTGTCTCTACTCAGGTCAGTAAACAACTTCTCTGTTTCTGCCATGTTGATTATAAAGAGAACTTTAATTGAAACTCAGAATTGAACTTTTATGATTTTTGACAAACTTAGGGTGATCTGGGAGAGAGAGAGAGAGAGAGAGAGAGAGAGAGATGCAGAATCGTTCTCAGCGAAATTCAAACCCCTGGCAATAACAGGAAGACTTCTCGGATAGATTTTTCGTTCATCATCCAGTTTTCAATCATGATTATTGAAGTTTTATCACCGAATTCAGGTCCACCAGACAGCCAATGAAGACCGAATAGTGATTTAGTCTAAAGCAAATCGCAATAGTGTTATCGGGGCAAATCAGCTTCCTTAATCAAAACTGGCGGACGAGGTTTTTATTTGATTCAATACATTAGGTTGCAGGATAACTGTATTGCATGCATAAAGACGATAAATATCCCTTCGGTGAGGAAATTGCGTCCTGTCTGGAATATATGTAACTCAATTTGACTTGTCACCACACAGGCATTCAATTATGATCTGACTAGTGTACTCTTAATTACCTCTCTTGTTCTACTGATGAGAGCTTCTTGCATTCCTTTCTTTTTTCTTTCTTTCAAGTAAAAACTGGCAGGAAATATCCTTATTTTGTGGCTGTTGGATTGTTCGGTCTCTTAAATTGTCTAAGTTTGTGATTACTTGAAAATAACTATTTTCTTTGAAGAGTTCTTATTTACAAAATTCTCATTTTGTCGTGCTGAAGACATTCATCACAGTAATGCAACGTTTAATTCAACTAGAGTACGAACTTAAAGAAACATATATTGTAAACGAAAATGTATTAAAATGTAAAAATATCCATACAGCACGGTTTATCATCTAACACATTATGACGAACGAAGCCTCTTTGTGCATTATACTGTACTACAAATAAGACTTCTGACTATTTTATTTTATACTTTCGGGGGCACGAAGCCGTTTTATTTGCGTCCATTTTTACGCAGCGGGTTACTCTTGAGATTCATCACTTAATTTTGCCATATATATCAAAATGCGTCAACAAAAGAAAACAATAGAGATAAAAAAACTCAGTAAGGTATCAAAATTAAATTATCTCATAACCCATCAGTGATGACAATCCCAAACTTTAAATTGTAAATGTCTAGCCATCCTCTTCAGTTCATTGTACCTAAGAAGAAATGCAAGATATGCCAAATGATAGCTGTATAACTACCATTAAGACAAATAAAATTTAACGAAACGACCCAAAAGTAACAATTGTGATCTTACGCACACAGGGATCGAAAAGTTTAATTACATCACTGTATAATTTCTTTTATAAACCATATAGATACATATTTGCGTTACCTGAATACACAACGGTAAGGACCTTTATTCCGGAAGGGAATGACATTGATATTTTCACAGCGCCTGAACATTTAAGAATCGATGGAAAGTTTTTAAAGAAAATTCATGGAATTAGTTTCTTTGTTTTTTCTTTCTTTCTTTCTTTCTTATTCAAACAGTTCATTTCTTTTTCCTTGTCCATGTTTTACTAACTTGCAAATGTATATAAAGAAATAATACGGAAATTCCAACCTCATGTCCATATTTTACCACTATATCGACGAGTTATTGTAAAAGAAAGTCTTGACAAGAATGCCCACGAGTTTGTCCAGGCGGTAATTAAGAGATAAACATATGGCCCGGCCTAAATTTCATGTAGTTTCTATATTGTTGGGGATTACAATTAGTGGCGACTTTAATAATGCTGCGTCTCCTTGCATGTTCATATGGCCCTTATACCCAAGCCGGTTATGAAGCACCACAATGATTTTTGTCTTACTGGAGGAAATTAACAGCAGTAGATCTCATGCGCTGTGTGAGGTTCCTCTATAATTGCCAGAAATGTGACGGTGATCGCGGACTTTGGGATTAGTACCAAGGGGACCATCACAGATCCAGCAAGGAGTGAGATGAAAACTAGAGTGAGTCATCAATAGTTATAGTCATTTCTGCTGGGGAAGGAAGCTGTTGTCGGGTCCATCTCTCGGTAAACTCGAGCTAGTTAAGAAACAGCTCAGTCCTGGCCACGATAAAACAATGGTGGCTCAGTTTACCCGTCTGATCTAATAATAGTGTAACAATGTATGTATGGGGTTCGTTCCGCAATTTGTAATGTGTTTGTTAGAACATCAGGACCACTGGAATGTTAAGATATTCGAAGACCACTTAAAGTACACACGGGACTCTCATTTTTTGTTGCAGCGCAGTAAGTTTTAAACTGTTTTTGTCAGGCTCTGGTAAGATAGTGTGCAATTGTTTTTCACTGATTCTGCCAGAGTAAAATTCATGGTTTGCGAGCATGTGTTGCATAATACATACTGTTGATGTAACGTTGATGGAAGTTTCCAACTTTTCGCACTTACGTTGCTGGTATACCATTCATGGGAATTCTTTCCTTAACGCGCGTGTGGACTGTTCAACAATAACAAAGCAATGCTAAACTTCCTTCATATCGCTACCAGCCGTCAAATTGGCCGTAAGCCTTTATTCCAAACCAATACATTGTCGGCGATCTCAGGACTAAATCGTTAAAACTTACTGATGCTAGTAAACTGAGCAACAAATTATGTTTCCCAACGAAGTTCACCTAAGCATTGTTTGTATTTTCAAGATTAATCTTTTTTAACGCTCGCGTGTTTGCAGCGTGGACAAACGCGACTATTCATAATTTTTACTCTGATTATTGCTTGCTGCGGAGTACACGTTGATGTTTTAATATAAAACGACCTGCTGAAAGGCTTTACCAGGCAAAAATGCAGTTGAAAGTCCCATGCATCTGTCCACAGTCCATCATGATCATGCGTTGGTGAATTTCTCTAATGTCTCAAAAATCCTTGCAAAAGATTTATCAATTTCATCATTTTTGGTATCGGTGTCTTTCCGAGTTAAGATCACATGAGCATCTCCATTAATCTATGGGCTTGTGATTTCAAACACATAATCATAAGCGGCATAATCAAATGACATTTAGAACAATCTCCATCTTAACTAATGAAGTGCCTACGAGCTGTACGTTGATTTAGTTCACGGATACATGTTTGAAAGAAGTTTCACCAGTTCTTTATCGGGCTCGTATTCGATAGGAGTAATTACCCGGTAATCACCACGATGTTTATATAACTCAGACTGGTGGACTTATAGTGGTCAGTGCTTTTGCGGCAGTCTCAGCGGCGATTAGTCCGATAAATCAACATATAAAGCTATGTCAATACGGATGGATGAAATATTGCTCTGATGTCACTGTTTATTAAAATGTGTAATTTTGCTAAATGCAAATCTTTCCGGAGCACACCTGGGTACTGTTTAGACACTTACCAATATTTGGTAATAGCCATATCTAGCGCGAAATTCAAAACGGCCACAGGACAGACGGTTGTGCTATTCCACGTGAATTTACAAGTCGTTGAACATAGGATATGATCCGGAAATATATGTACATATCGCCGACGGTAGCTCCACACACGCGAGAAATACCGGTAAGTGTATAAAATGTACACCAATATGTGCAGAGAAGATCGTCTTCAGATTTGAGCAGGTTTTAATGAATATGCGATATCAGACCCTAAAAATCCAGTTTGTATCATAACATGCATATGGCTGATTTATCGGCCTAAGTAGCGATGAGAGCTACGATACAGCGGCGATGCTGTTTTTCGTGGCTAGCCACCAGTGCTATTTCGGTCACCTTATTGGCTGAAAATTAAAGCTGATTTTTATAAACACTATATATATTATCACACTTGTGAAATGATATTAAAAGCCAAATCAGGAGATACATAAGGCACATCTACAACCTATTCTTGCATCTGATGAACCATTACGCAGAATAATGGTGTAGACTATGTCAGCTTCTTACCTAAGACTAGGTCTAAAACGAAATTAATATATGACAGATACAAAGAAAAGGATTTTTCAACTTGACGATACTTCTGTCTCCCTTGCTCATACCTCAAAGTCCTCTTCAGGATCAATAGTATGGTCTTGATAAAGTTAGAAAGAAAGTTTGTGACTTAAATTACATCATTGATACTCCTGGGATGTAAATGTGTTAAAAGAATATGCTAATAGAGATAGCCCTGTTAAACGTTTATATGGACAACTTGGAATTGTAATGCTAAAATTGTGAAGGGGAAAAGGGTCAAACGTTAATATGGACAGTTAAAATTTGTATCTACAACACACACGTCTACAACAAAGCAACTGCTTTCTGATTACAATTCAAACATATATCCGACAGTCCAGCACCCACTTTTTATTACAATTCAACCTATACACACATCGGAACAGAAAGGGTAAGAGTTTGTATGGTTCCCTAACTTTTATTTAACACCTGTGACCCGTTGATGTGTTGAGTTATAATTGCTATAATTGACATGACCTTTTAATTTAAGTTTTAAATTGATTACTACCTATAATATCTCCTTGTGAGACAGGGCCTGATGGTTTTGGGTTTTAACCCCCTTATATTTGCTAATTTTATAGACCAATGTTATTGGGGTTGTGCCAATATTGCCATGTATAGGTCATTTATTTTCTATTAAATTTTAGTCCACATTGTGCGGTGGGCCTAGTGGTTTGGGATATTAACCACCTTATATTTCGTTAATTTGGGACCCTATCTACCTTAATAGTCCTACTTGTTTTTACTTTTTCTATTTTAGACCGCCTTGTGCGGTGGGCATGATGGTTTGGTCTTTGAACCACCTTATAATTAATTAATTTGGGAGCGTATCTTTCTTAATCATCCTAATTGTTTATACAGTATATCGATATTTCTTTTTTTCATATTTGTCTTTACTTGTTATTATTTTACTCAACCCACCGACGGGCCACAAATGGCTTGTATATTGTGTGTTTTAGGTTATCTAAAAGTGTACTTATTAACAAAGATTTTAAAAACAAAACAAAACAGAAATGAACATTTTTTAGTACACTTATAATTCCTTATCAGTTTATACTTGCATCCTTCCCTATAATATTATCTCTGTCACTTATCGCATTGCTTCCTGACGTATGAGAGAGAGAGTGGTCCTTTAACAATCGATGTTGGGTCTGAGTTTGCGCACTGGCTGAACCGGGCGATATGCCGCCCGGTCTCTCACGTACTTCATCGATTGTTTCGTTTCTTTGGCCCCTTTATCAAGGCCATATATTGAACAGTACTTCGCCTATGGTCTGGTTTAGGATTAGGACTTGGGTGTGGTTCCTTAGTCTGCGCACTGACTGAACCGGGCCCTATGCGACCAGATATCTTGTGTCCTTCGTCACTTTCTCTTTTTCCCCCTGCCCCTCTATCAAGGCGAACGATGCGCTTTGTCTTTTCTAATTTTTCTGGATGGGTCTACACAAGGGTAAAGGAGTGTTGATACCCAATAACACATTTTATAAGGGAAAATGTTTTAGGTTTCTTGGGGCGAGGGAGACAGAAACAAGCACAACTATAAACGAGACAGAAACAAAAATGGGCAAATGATTAGTATGTTTCTTTTCAAGAGATATGGGTGGCACTGAAAATGGTTACTTTGTGAGTCTGATTTTATCTTCTAGCAGGGAGGTCACGTCTCACCATTGGCCTTACCACAGCATAGCATCAAATATTTCTAATGGAGAATGAGTAACCCTCCGTTTATATTATACACTATTCCTTCTCGTTGTTGTTTCATTTGCTGCTGATACTACTGTTGATGTTGTCTCTTATGATGTATTTTCTCTCCTTTTGATCATCTTTCTCTTTTATGGTCTCTTCGCGCAAAACATCTTCTAGTAGGTTCCATGCTATTTTTAAGAAGTTGGCGTTCTTCTTATCCGTTTTCGTTTGATTCAGGTGCTGCCAGATCCGTTGTATGTGTACCATGCCTTTACTTGGCCTGGCATTCGATGAAGACATTTTGTTTGGTTAATGAGTGAACGATGGACGAAACGACCGGTGAACGCACATCTTTATAGAGGAGAAATTTTTTGGGTGTTCGTCAATCCATGGTTACATTTTTTATGTCTGGGTGATGGCTATGTGGGCGATGGATGTACATTTAAATTTCGGTGTCAATGGAATGGACTCGATCTCCTAAAGGTTCCAAGGCATCGTGCAATTTTAAACTTGCTTTGGCAACAAACCCTGGCATACATTCAATAGTTCGTTATCCACTCTTCGACAATGGGACTAGATTCTGGATTAGACTGTAATCGTGTTCCCAGATTTGTATCACTTTGTATCCCTGACTTCTATCCTCAGGCGTAGTTGGTATGATTGCTAGTATCATAGTGAACTCTGAGTAACGACTTTTCAAATCTCGTTGATGAAACAGGTGGTGCATCCGTGAAATAAATATGCCTGGAATCGATATACAATCTATTTTTTTCTTCTAAATCCCAACCATTCACTATTAGACGTCATATCAATGACAGTCACTGTAACGCTCAATGTCCTCTTCGCTCCAGTTGTCGTCCATCGGGTTAAAATCTCATTCGGCAAAATCGACAATAGTGTGGGGGCTCTGAACGATTTTTCCTCGTCCTCCCAGGTTCTTACTACAATTGGGGCAGTGAATAAATAGCTTATTGTATGCACTTCTTATAAACACCAAGAGATAGACAAAAAATAGGGATGCTGTTCCTTATGTAGATTCAAAGTAAAACATCCAATCCACTTGTTTCTTTTGTGTTTGCTCTGGTATTTCTTTTAGTCTTCCTCGAGTTCATTCCCATTTTTTTAAAATGTAGCATTGATGCTCAAAGTCTAGGATGTGGTCAAAGAATCGTTTCTTTCCTGGGTACACCTGCAACTTTGGATTATTGGTTCGAAAAACGTTTCATATGTGGAACACATTCTCAAGTACATTCTCTTGGTTAACTTGTTTCACGCAATTTTGTTCGTAACAAGTGATTGTCATAGGTTCGCTTGCAAAACGAGCAATTCGTTCTTTTTCGTCATAGTCAGAAATCTAAAAACGCTACATCTCTCACCGCAATGAATGTGCTGCTGTTGAAACTTTGGTGACATTTCTAGCGATAGTAAATATATCCAAGAAATCTGTGATACTGGTAATAAAATCGAACTGCCCTTGTTGATGATATACATGAACGAATGTTCTGGGATGAAAATCTGGCCCTCGAAATACGAGAGTATACTTGAAAGTATAACGAGGAGCCAGCATGACTTGAAGTTTCTGTATTTCAGGAATGACACACACGGTTTCTTTGGAAATACCTACTTGCTGAAAAGGGAATTGTGATTTTCTTTCTTTGTTGGAACTCTCTCCGACTTTCAAAGTAGACACCCATGATCTGCGGTGTCGTTCTTCTCGGCATACGTTCGACTCACAACGACGGCAAGGGCTCAGCAGATCTGGTTTTATGAGATGTCAATTTGGACGATAAAATGTTTTTCATTCTGCGATTTTTGTCAACCAAGAAAACGTTTCTGCGTCTGCTGCCTCTGGAGGTGAAACGTGTGTCAGGTAAAGAGTAGCTTTTCTGTCGTTCATGTTAAGCTCGTCATTGGAGCGTTAACGTACTAAATTTTGTCAGTGTATTTTTGAGCGATGTTAATTTTGCCGGTGAACTAAATTCGATCCAAACAGGAAACTCCACACAATAATGAAGAATCATAAATCACCGTTCTCTTTAGTTTGGTATTTTCGTTTCAATGTCTGTAACAATGAATCATATAACTTAAGTGTGTCTTTGTCTTTATCTTCTGTTTACTTTTAGTATGGATAAGACACTTAAACACATCTACACAGCTGAATCATGGAGTAATGTAAGTTTTGTTTGATTTGACAATCATGTGGTGCTGAAAAGGGCCGTTGGTGTTTATTTAAAATAACAAAATACTTACGGACTTGAGATCGTCAACTTTATTCTCTCCTGTTGCATTTATACGGCCGGGATGTACTCCTTCAAATACCGCTGCTGCTGCTGCTCCTTTGGTACTGGTAACAACAGTCGTTGCTGCTGTTGGCCTATCAGTGGCGGTGAGAGTGGATATTATGATTGTAGGCTGATAAATCTTGGCACATGAAGGTCACTTTCTCTTAGGTTGAACTAACGAAAGCCTGATAGATTTGTTGTGGGCGATTTACTTACTCCCTTCTTTCGTTCACAATGTTAAGTGTTCCTCTTCCCTTCCTTTCCTTTTCTGTGTTCTCTTCTTGATGTTGTTGAACAAATTATTGTTCTTCTTTCTGACGTTGTAATTATCAGTCTGTCTCGTTCTGAAATCCTCCACCAATTGTTATGACTGACAAGGATGTGTAGGTAATATTACGGTCGTAGGCCAACATTTTTGTGGAGTCGACCTGAAATCAGACAAAGTTTAATTGAAGCCATCTTTATCTAGAATGAGAAAGGTGCCGGCAGCCGCAATTGTTTGTCTTAGTCATGGTACTATCACTCAGCATATACGATATATCTGCGGCAGGTGCACCGCAATAACCGTCTACATGTTATCAGACATTAGTATTGAACTCAAATTGTTCTGCAATGGTAAACCGTATGGGCACTGGTGCTTCTAAATATTGGAAGTGACATCACCCTTCCGCTCTTTCCTGACTATATATATATATATATATATATATATATATATATATATATATATATATATATATATATATATATATATAACTCAGACAAGATGTGGACAAGTGTAAATTCATCAAAAATCGTTTGAGCATGATGATACACCCGGTTAATCTCATGTATGTAAAGTCATCGTGAATTAGAGACAGCGATATGGAATATTATGTATGCGTTTTTTATTTTCAAAGTAGCTTTAACAATATTAGTCATATCGCTACGGTGTCTGCAGCGTCGCAGTTAATAGTTACGTCCATCGCTCGCGTCACAGACATGGATCACCATGTCCCACCCAGTCACATAACCCTGACACTAGGTCGACCAGTCCTAATATTAACCTCTTAGAGCTGAAAGCCAAGCGAGGTAGCTGCTGGCACTAGCTTTATAAGTCTATTGATTCCGCGACCTCCCACATCCAAGGCTGACGCTCTTACCACGTAGGTCACCTGGAAGAGAAGAGTTTATGTGGAGAGGCAAGGATGTTTGAAGCGGGTATTAATCTACGGACCTGCTGCCAAACGAAGTTCAAGAAGAAGACCAGTGAATCAGCGTTGTATATCTTAACTCTCATGTTTGGTTAACAATCACGAACAGCCATTTTTTGGACCACCCAGATTTCTCGAAAAGAGAGATACTAATTATTTGCCAATGTTATGTTTATGTTTTGTTTATGTTTGTATATGTATTTGGCGACCTCCAACTCCAACCCCAACAAACGTAAAACTCCTTACCACGTCTCTTATGTGTGATAGTCTATGTCAGGGTATGGTGGTGTGTCAATATATATCCTCCTACCCTTTTAATTGGATAGATGAAGTGTCTGTTTGAATGGAAATAAAAAGCCAAGATGGTTTATTGTGGGGTGTGCTGGATAGTAGAAAGAAATGGGTATTCGATAGTCCGGTCTGTGTTTGGATTATAATAAAAAAGGTGTAGGATGGTTTGAAATCTAAACGTGAGTGCTGGATAGTAGTACGTGTGTTTGTTTTGTAATCAAAATGCAATTATTGGAGTGTAGAAGTGTGTTTTTGGATTGTAGTTACAAAATAAATCAACATTAACGTTCCCGTGTGTCCCATAAACAATAAACTTTCGACTATTTGTCCCTATAAACTTATGCTCGCATAATACCGTCCATATGTTAAACTTACGGACAGTTTTAACATAGGTTTTTCTGTTTGTGCCCTACGAAAACGAGAAAAGGTTGATAAGACATATGCGTTGCTTAAATATGCAATGTTTTCCCCTGGAGAACATGGATTTGTTTTTTTCTGTTTCAGACACAAGACTTAGACAATGTCGTATTGACTATCATGTCAAGAGACTATATAAAATATACCTGGTCAATGTATAAATGACTCGTCAAGGTTCACTTCAAAAGAGTAGGTGGCGATTCAGTTTGGGAAGTATCCAGTTTCGAATCAAAAATTCAAATGGCAAAATTTGACATGGAGCTGAAATTATTCATTAAAAGATTGAGAAACATATTGTAAATTGTTTAAACATTAATACAAGTTGTATGCATGTTCTCTTGATTAGTTGGTCACTCCAAAAGACAATTGGAAAGCTTGAAATAATGTCTTTATGTCGTTTAAAATTGACGAGAAAGAGCGGTTTTGAGGGCTTCTTTACTACGATGATGGATGTCCAGTTGTTTGCATAAACAGCCGTCGATTGTGAATCAAACTTCAGGAAAAATAGAACAACATATTCTGAAATGAAGGAATGTTTGACCGAGGAATCTACACATTCATTACACAAACAAACAAGAAAATACATTTTTCGACAGAAGGGTCTATGGCCAATATCAAGCAGAAATTACGGACGTGCAAGTGTATCAAACATAAAACGATATAAACATATATTTTGACCGTGATTTGTGTATTTTCAAAACTAAATATGCGCTTAAGGGGTAAAAACGAAAAAAGGAGTTGTCATGTACAACACTTTCACGAACATCTTGAGAGACTGAAAGCCTGAAAGGTACAGTTTAATGAGGAAAAAGAGTTTTGCATTAAAAGAATCAATAATGTTGGACAAGAAAAACATTGAGCACATTTTAATTTACTCGGAGAAAAGTATTTGCTGTGGAAAGTTTAGCAGAACACTAAAATCTGGAAAGTGGAAGTATATCACTATAAATGAAACGAGAAAATAGACTGACCTTTTGCAAAAGTTTAATTTAAAGATAAAATAACACTAATTACGTCTTGATAGACAAAGCTTCGAGATGAAGATAGTGAGGAAAAATATGTCGAAAGCCTGGATTAATTTATTGGGTTATTTAACACATTATGTATATGTCGAAAGCATGGATTAATCTATTGGGTTATTTGACACATTATATATATGGAACTCCGAAATTCCAAATTGGTTAAACAGTGTGAATATCAAAATACAAAACAATTCTTGCATAAGGGCCATCTGCATAACTTCGCCGACCAAATATACAATGTCAGACAAGTATTATAAGGCGATCCAGTGCTTTATATACAGGGAGGCTTGACTGGTGAGGATACAGAGGGCATGTGTTACAAGAAAGAGTTACTGTGTTACTATAGGACACACATGATGTTGAGGGGAGTGTTACTAATGATGTTGAGGGGAGTGTTACTGTGTTACTATAGAACACACATGATGTACACGTGAAGCTGAAAGATATGATGAATAGTTTCACAGTTAGAAATCAGCAGTTAACAGAAAAATGTAACAAGCGATAGATAACAGTATTAAGCAGTACATTAAACTTTGACTTTTATAAGGGATCAATTTCTTGAATGCGACAGAAGAGGTAGGTGTCAGAAAACCGTCAGTCATGCAAATTTATATTGATCACGTTACAAGAGGGAAAAATGAACCTGTCCACATCGCAGTCAAACAATAAAATGGTACACATGAAAAGCGTGTTAAGGCATATACAATATAGGTTACGTCCTGTCAAGGTAATACATGACATTACAGAATAAATGAACGGAGAGATATACCATAGTATACTATAAAGTGAACTCAAGCTACATTATTTAAAGAAGTTGAAACAGAAATGCAACGTAAACTGTTACAAGTTGGTCTAAGAGATTTGCAGCATAATAAAATGCAGCTAAAATCGAATAGACACTGATACAATAATCAAGACATAAACTTCTATCAAAATACATTCCAAGAATAATGTAGCAACAAGTCACGTAACTATTCTATTAATTACGAATCTTTTCCTTGATAAAGTGTTTACCAATGAGCTAATTCAGATGCAAAGAAATACCATAAAAGCCACCAAAACGAGTTCATTTTGGGAAGAGTTTTCACACAGTGAAGCAACAATTAGTACGCCTTTAACAGTGTGCAAATATACGGATTTTACATATAAATGGAACAATTAGATTTACCAAAAGTTGTAGCATGTCACGCGTTCCACTATCCTACCGAACCAATTATGAAACATCTGCATGAACCAGTACCGCTGTAAAACTATTGGTCTGTAACATTTATTAACTGAATTGACGTCCATCAAGCCTCTTATGATTTGTTTTTAGGTATTCACACTATCCAGGATGTACTAATTTCACTTGTATAGCATATTTTGATATTTTTATGATACTTTCACAATGGAAAGAAAAGCATCATAAGGAACTTTCAACTGATAATAATACTTTCTGGATTTGACATCGGATACATTATCAGGCATGATATCTATCAAGCTGCATTCACTGTAACATAGTCTGTCGTGGTCTGATAACTTTTCTGCTACATTAAATAAACTAATCATTTCCATATGTTTTTCTTGCCCTGATGTTAGCTTTATCGTGATGATTGCTCTGATGTTAGCTTTATCGTGATGATTGCCCTGATGTTAGCATTATCGTGATGATTGCTCTGATGTTAGCTTTATCGTGATGATTGCCCTGATGTTAGCATTATCGTGATGATTGCTCTGATGTTAGCTTTATCGTGATGATTGCCCTGATGTTAGCTTTATCGTGATGCTTGATACCAGTCTTGATAAGTCATTGATGCCGACTTAATAATACTGCTTCATTCTATCAAATAGAATCAACACATCTACATATTTTTCTTTTCCTTCTTTTCTCACGCTAACTGCTCTAATGTATTTGTCTTTAACTTTTTTTATATATACAATCACATATATGTCATACTCAACATAAAGTTTTCTTTTTTATAATATACAAATTTACGGGGAATTTATTACATCAATGGCTGCACCTAACTAAACTGTAATTCGATGGCCTCTTACTTTTGTGTATTTCCTGTCAATTTGGTATGTAAAATGTCAAAAACAAAAGTTTTGTGACATCATCTATTCTCATACTTGTTCCTTACATTTTTTGGTCTTCTTCTATTTTAAAATACCCTGTATTTGTGTTGTTCACTTATCTACGTTAAGTTGATATTTAAAAATAAAAAAAAAAGTTTCTTAAATTCCTTGTTTTTCCCCATTGTATTTACATATTCTGCACAGAATTCAATATAGTTTTCAGACAACTTTGAATCGAGACTGTGTAGTTTTTAACAGTACACGTGCTAATCTAATCTGCGGAATATCATATGGAGTGCTTGCGGCTTAAAACTATAAAACTGTTAATTGTAAAACTTAAAGCTTTTTATACCGCAACACGAATGTGAAAGAGTATGAGGCGCCGTAGCGGATAAAAGCTGGACCAACGAGAAAGTTGCAGTTGAAATTTTGATGTCGTATGTCGAGTAATCCAATATCACGTGTTCGATCAAACTGCGTGTCCTTAAAGCTCCATTTTCTAGATTGAGAGTTTAGATTTTATATGCTGAATAATACAGTGGTGATTTAAATTTCTATTTCCTATGTCGCCGTTTTACAGGGTATATTTTAAATTACACAGAGGTGGTTAAAATTCCAATATCATATGTCGAGAATGCCTAATTCACACGTTGTATCTAACTGTTTGTGATGAAAGGTCCATTTCATACGGAGAGTATATAGATTTCATCTGTTCAGTTTCACAGCAACGAGAAGCAGCCTCGTTTAAAAATAACGTGGTCCGTTCACGAGAGCAACCTTTAGCGAACAAGTTCATAGTAATTCTCGACCTGTGAATGATAACTTTTCAACTGCAAATGCATGAAATATAATGACGCTTCATAACTGAATACACGAATGATAAATCTTAATACTCGATATAATTTTGAATTGTTAAAGTGGGCATTGTGTAATGTTACTTTTAACACCAGCACACCATTTCAATATTTAAAAATAACAATTCTGACAAGCACAATAAAATGTCGAATCATCTCTGTGTAATTCAACAGACACAATCTAAAAACTCAGTATACGAAATGGAACTTTCATCACAATCAATGTGATTCAACACGTTAAATTTTCAATAACTGCCGTGTAATTCAGAAGATAAAATCTAAAAACTCGATAGTGGACATCGAATTTTCAACCAGCGCTGTGTAATTAAAGAGATAAAATCTAAATACTCAACATATGACATGGAACTTTCAACAAACTCTTTGAATCAATACATAAATTAGGAATTCTTGACTTATGACATTAAAATTTCAACCACCGCCGTGTAATTCAAACGACACAATCTAAAACCTCGACATAGAAAATATAACTTTCAACCGCTACTGTTTCATTCAACAGATACAATCTAAAATCTCGGCCTACAAAATGGAACTTTAAGGACAAGTAATTTTGATACAACAAGTGAAATTTGATGAATGGACATATGACATTAAAATGTAAATGATTGGACCAGCTTTTGTCCGCTACGGCGCATCATAGAAGTGTGTGTGTGTGTGTGTTTTGGATTTGTAACGTAGCTTTAAACATTTTTCAGTCATGTCGCTACGATGTCTGCAGTGTGACAGTTTATAATGATGTATAGCACTGGGGCATCATGCCGCAGACATGTAGCATGATGTCCTACCCAGTCACATTATCCTGACACCGGGCCGACCAGTCCTAACACTAACCTCTTAATGCTGAGCGCCAAGCGAGGCAGCTGTTAGTACCATTTTTGTCGCTCTAACCACTAGGCCACCGGAGCGGTACCTCATAGAAGAGTATACTGTGTAAACACTGTCAGTCCGTCCGATCAGTACGTTACATTATCTTTGCGTTGAGATCAATTCCTCATGTTTTGTCGGCCTCAGAGTCATGTATAATCTTTGTTTTGATGCTTAATTGTGAGCACAATCTAACGTAATGAAAATTAGGTCACTGTAGAGGAGCATTATTTTCCCATTTATACATGGTAGTTATTGCACTTTTACTGTATAATAATGTCAAATAACTCACATCACACACACACACACACACACACACACCAAAACGCTAGGGTGATGGGAAGAGGTGGCCCATAGATCTAAGAAAATTGATGAATGGGAGGACACCAACGGAGCTCTATTATGGTCTAATATATGCATTTGCTGACTCCGGTATCGAACCCAGAACCAGAAAGGTGCCAACCAAATGTGTTGTAGCTGCGCTATTCGCCAGGTCATCTCCCACTGGGACATTATAAAAATCTGAGACTGAAGATTTTAAAATACAACGGAAGAACGTACACAACCATTTTGAATATATTATCGGTATGATCATGATCACTGCAAATGTTGTGCAACGTTGAACGATAGAATGAGCATTTACAACTGAAGTTGAATCCAGATATGCAACTGCATGTCCTTCCACAGATTCTTCCTGTTTCAACGCGTTTTATGTCTCCTTGTTTCTTTGCTTTTTGAGTATCATTGAGTATCGTAACTTAAATGCATACTATATGTATATCAACAATAATTACATTCACCGTTTCTCATAAAATCTGTTCCTCTCTAACTGTAGCGTGTCATTTTCCTCGGGATCCACTTCTGAGATATGATGAATCAGACCTTGGCGAATACAATGTATGATTTTTTTTGGGTGCAAATTACTGTGCCGACACACATCCGAGACATAGTTTCGTCTTTCAAAACTAGCCCAGGTGACCCGAATAATTTAAGTCTGATGCAGTCTGATTATTGAATTTTCATTGTTTGTATAATGTGTTCTTTTGACCTCTATATATGCCTCAAGATTGCGGATCACATGATCAAGATTGTTAAACGGAATCTTTAAACACTTCTTTTAGCTCACAAGTGAGCTTACTGCATGTTTAAAGTGTTACGACATTTTCTACCTTAAGATTTCAGACAGCTGCGTTATGATCTTAGCACAGACTCGTACTATATACAGTCGCGAACTATACTGAATCATTTAAAGGTTCAGTTTACATGTGTGTGTGTGTGTGTGTGTGTGTGTGTGTGAGAGAGAGAGAGAGAGAGATGGATGGATGGATGGCGTGTAATGCATTACACGTATTCGTTCACATTGATTCTCTCAAGTATTACTGATGTTGCTAGCGACTGTAAGTTTTCAAGAAATTATTTGTGAACTGGAGGTATAAAGAGATCAATGTTTAGGAATGAAGTGCGTGGCTAGATCATTTTCCTGTTATGCAAATATCTCTAAGCATAGACGGTGTTAATAATGAATATAGCAGCAAAATATGCTTTCAAGGTTTTTAAAAGGTATGTTACCAAATCGTGTAGCTGTCATTAAAAGTTTATCCATGCTGTTATCGATAAAAATTCACGTTGACCTTCGTCCGAGTAGCATGTCAATAACAACATAGTATGTACCATCTCGTGTTTGGGACTACAAGCAGGATGTAAAGGAACAACACTTGGTTCAAACAAGCACAAATACCAAAATGAGCACACCTTGTACTACTTTAGAAAAGTTATATTGTCATTTTGTGTACGGCATACGATGGGTGTGCTAATGAAACAAAAATTTCAGAGTAACGATTATTGTTTTGAAGAACCAACGAGCACACTTATAAATTACTAAAACACAACGATGACATGATGATGGTCAGAAGTATAAAAAAGACACCCCACCCCACCCCAACAGCTTTTGTTCCAAAGAAACAATCGTAGCTATTATAAATGTATAAAAGACAAGAAACATGTTGTAATTCCTTGACTAAAACGCAAAACAAAAGATGTGAGGTTGGTGATTAACACTGTTCAAGTGTAGATAAATCTTATGGTCTGTTGTTTATGCTATTATCAGTTACTTTCCTTGTAACAACACCTGGTGTTTGTTTTAGATTTGTTTCGAAACTTAACATAAGAAAACACATCAGTAGAGAGAATATTTAACAATGTATCCATTGTTATAAAATATAACTCATAATGAGTTCTATCAGTTTCAGAATAGTTATTAAAAAAAACGTTTTGAAGATAAACAATGTAATGAACGGTGAATTTACATAAGGAAATGTAAAAGTCTGTTATGAGCATCTTAAGGGGAATTTTTAAATTAAAAAAATCAGATCTTAAATTCGACTTTTTCGAGTCTACTCATGTGTTGACTGTGTGTCTGAAAAGATGCACAACAATAACATGTATCCAATGCAGGCTACATAAAAACAGACTACACTCCTGAACTCCGAAAGTTTCCAAGTAAGATAGGCTAGTAATTAAAGAACTAGAATACAAATAATTGTACGGCCAGCGTACTTGAAACGTGACACATAGTATAGTTTACGTAGAAAACCACACGTAATCAATTAAACACAATGAATAAGACATATAAAAATAGTAAATAATCAAAACATAATATTATTATGACTAGCACATGTAACAGAAAAAAACAATAATAAAAAAAACAACAATGCACAAAAGGAGCACAAAGTTCGATCTACAAGCATGGTGAAATACCTGCAGCAGAAAATATAGCCTCCCCTTAGCGGGGTGGGGGTGGAGGTTAGTGGTACAGTTCCACGATCCTGCATGTAGGGAGTGGCATTAGATACTGAGGTGGGGTAGTTTGCTCCCGCGCCCAAATTGATTTTAAATATAAGCATAATAATTGTTATTTAAGATGAAGACTCTAATAAATATATTATCGATTCCAAAGAAAGTCAGAACAATTACAGGTTCCATTGCTGCATTTACAAACAAAAAACGAAGTGAAGCTTATGAATAAATAACATTTAAACAGAATTGTCATTAAAAGGTAAGCTTCATTCAAGTAACATTCAATTAGAATTGTCATTAAAAGGTAAGCTTCATTCAAATAACATTCAAACAGAATTGTCATTAAAAGGTAAGCTTGATTGAAATAACATTCAAACAGAATTGTCATTAAAAGGTAAGTTTCATTCAAATAACATTCAAACAGAATTGTCATTAAAAGGTAAGCTTCATTCAAGTAACATTCAAATAGAATTGTCATTAAAAGGTAAGCTTCATTCAAATAACATTCAGACAGAATTGTCATTAAAAGGTAAGCGTCATTCAAGAAAAAGTTTTAAAAAGGTACAGAGTTTATGGTGGTAACAATGCAGATAAGAATGCATTTATTCCTACGCAAAAAAATTAGAAACTTTGTTTCTGTAAACTTTCATCTAGAAGTGGTGATTGGACTTATGAAGAGACCAACCAACGAGAGACAGAAGGTCTACCAAATTGCATGCAACCAGTTCACATAATGCTGCTTCTCTAATTTATAATTTTTCGTCAATAAATTTAGAAAGTCTTCCTTTTGCAAATTCTGATTGTTTCTACAATTTAAATTTAGGAACTCCAGATGTATCAGCTGTTATATAAAAATATAGACCTATACGTGCTTGAGCTCTGTTTTCTTCCTTGCTCGTTTCAACCTGAATCATGCCTATCGACATGTGATGGTGTTGTTGTAGTCATAAACTAGCTGTAGCAAATGTTTTTCTATTTTCTGTTTTTGTTATGAATAAAATACTTCTTCACCTTCGTTTCTTCAGAGTTCTGTTACATCTTCCACTACATCTGCTTTTGTTTTGTCTGAGTAAATTGAAAAGTATGCCATGGTTTCTTTGTCCTTTTATTTTCTCAGATCGTTAACATTTCTGCTATAAACACTCTTTCCATTTATCAGGAAGTGTCTTGTTCGCCTTTTACATTTGAATATTTTTCTGGAAGCGTATTATATGTAATCTACCTTTCTAGCTTTTACTGCATCAGGAAGACTGCTCCGATGACCTAGTGGTTAGAGCGTCAACATTGGATGCGAGAGGTATCGGTTTTGAACACCGGTAGAGTCACATCAAAGACTTATAATAATGGTACATGCAGCTGCTTCACTAGACGCTCAGCATTAAGAGGTTAGTGTTAGGACTGGTCGGCCTGGTGTCAGGATAATGTGACTGGATGGGAAATAATGCTACATGTCTGCGGCATGATGCCTCGGTGCCAGACATCACTATAAACTTCCACACTGCAGACATCGTAGCGATATGACTGAAACATTGTTAAAGCTACGTTAAAAATTCAAATCACACACACAGTGAACAACCTAATTTTCTTGACAATAGACACCATACGCATTTATCTTGTTGAAGCCATTGATGTAACCACTTCTAACACACGCAGCGCAGGTTGAATGTCTCTACCGATTACAAATTATTTAATAAGTACATGCGAGTTTCATTTTAAAATCTTGCAAAATATTGCACATGCGTAGACAGATAATACAGCGATACTTTTTAAAACAGAGGCAACTCGTTTTTCTTTTGTTATACAATTGGTAAATTAGTTATTATAAAAAACCCACTATTGTTGAATAACTATCTCTATTTCTCCTAGATTTTGATTGGTGATAAGAACCACAGTATATGAACTCGTGAATCTTGGCAAACGCGCAACGACGAAGAGCAGTGTGCACATCATGACAACGTGCATCTCTTTTAAATTTGTCCGTTTTCATTATGGCGCTCAGAGAAAGATCAAGGATAACAAAGGTTACCATAAAGATGAAGCTGTACACTGAACAGAAGAAATAGGCGTCCAGGAAAATCGTGAACACCGTAAGCAACCATATATAGTCAATATATCTGAATGTCTGGCATACTGCTGCATTATGCGGCAGACATGTAGCATCATATCCCACCCAATCACATTATCCTGACACCAGGCCGACCAGTCCCAACGCTAACCTCTTAACACTGAGCGCCGAGCGAGGCAGCTGTTAGCACCATTTGTATAAGCCTTTGGTAGGACTCAGCCGGGGTTTGAACCCGCGACCTCCCGCATCCGAGGCGGACGCTATAACCACTAGGCCACAGGAGCGGTGGTAGATTAATGGCTTGTTAAATATGTGTGATTGATGTTTAATATGAGGAAGGATATACTTATATATGAAGGAACAGGCGATTCAAGTCAATCTGACAGTTATAAACCCGTTAGACATTTGCAAATTCCTTTGGCAAACTTTTCACATCTCTTGTTGAAAGAAAGCTTTAAAAATTAGATTTTTTTTTCAAATATCGTTTTATGAGATACTTGTGAAAAACGAAGCCCGATGTAAACTAGATTATTCTACAGTGGATAATTTTTTTGGCTATTCACATTCTTTCTGGCAAAAAAAAATGTTAAAAGTTTGAAACTGAAACTTTTTGTGAGTTGATTAACTCTGTAGAGCTGTGGCTGAAGTTATGAGTCAATATGGAAGGGAAGATTTTCTGGATTATTTACAATATGTATAAAAGTATTAAATCTCGTGTTAGTTTTGCTGGATAAAAGTGTAGTTACTTTCAATGTAGCAAGGAGTGATACGGGGCGAAACTCTCACCATTCTTTAGTTGTCCTTGTTTCGGAATACCATATCAAGTCTTCTTTAAAATAATTGCACCTGTTTTCAGGCCATATATTGTCAATTGTTTTCTTAAAAGTTTTGTTTTATGTTTGAGCGAGAGCGGTAGTCACAGTAAGCAGCAGGGAGGGTGAACATATCACTTGCTTTAAAGTTCATTTATTAAAATAAAACTTCATACCAAAAAATGAAAAATTTAGTCAATAACACCAAATCGAAGCCTCTAACCAAAACTGAGAGTTCTCTGATTGGGTTAGTTTTTTTGTTACTTCATTTTTGTCGTTTGTGTTTTTTCAAAATTTGTAATGCGTGTTTTTGTTTACCGTCGGACACTGATTTTTTCACCCTCCCTGCTGCTGTATTGTGTGAGTAATTAAATCATTATTATATCAATAATGGAATCTCGCATATCTAGATTAGCACGAGAGCGACTAGAGTCAATTAAGAAATATATCCCTGTTCGTGATGCTGTCAAGCAGCAACTACAAACACGTCATGAGTCTCGGGTGGAATTTGCAGAAGGTACAGAACAGTTGTTTTCAAAGCAATGATCGAACCAACCAAGAAAATTGTTACAGCAACCAACGCGGCTCAAAAAGCACTTGAGACATTGCCTGTTGATATTACTGTCCGTCTTACACCACTCCAGCAACCTCCGCAACCACAAGCTGAAGTTCAACCACATCCTCTGCCAAGAGTCAGAATAAACATCATAGATACATTTACGCCGGAAGGTATTGCCGATATCAGGGACGATGACAAACTACTTAATATTGCCACGTATGGATATCGTGATAGAGAGAAGTATGTAAAATCCGAATATGTTAAAACACTAAAAGCTATCGATTGGAGAAGGTATGTATATCGCTACGCTACTGATGCTCCACAGATCAGATCGAAGGAAGATGTTTATAATTTTAACCTCTTTAACCAGAAAGTAGATGAGTAAATTGAACAAACAAAACAAGAAATGATACAAAGAGAAGACGAAATGAGACAGCAACTTGAAAAAGCAAAAGCAGAAAGAAAAAAAAAGAGAAAAAGAAATGAAGTAGAAACTTAAGGTCGTTGAACGAGAAAGGAAACAAAGAGAAAAAGATCTGGAATTTGAAGAAATTAGACGAAGGAGTGAAATACGTTCTTCACCAAGTAAGAAAGAAGCAAAAGAAACAACAGGAAGTGGTCTTGTTACTCAAGGAAGTGGTCTTATTACTCCATGTCCCAATAACGTCCCTGCCGATGTTGAACGATTAGAAATTATGATTGGCGGAAAACGAGTTGGTAATAATTCCCCAAAAATTGATAATGAAGCATCTGATATTTGTCAACGATTATTCACATGCGGTATCATGGATATTAATGCTTATCGGTCCTTCATCGATGAAATCGTTGATGATTATTACAGTGATTGAGTGTATGTAATTAAATCAGTGTCAGGAAAATAAGATGATTATACATAATGCTTAACGTGGACCTGTAATAGTCAGGGTGATACATTCGCAAGTACCAACATACAAACTTACCTACGGAAATTGACTATGTGATGTTGTTCAGGGTTTATTTAGAAGGATAGCCCCAAAAGCAATACCGATTACAAAACAATTATCAATGAAAGCTATTGACGTTGTTCGTGATGAAGGTAACGGCGCTGTTGGTGATGTTGCTAGTAAAGCATTCTTGGCAATCAAGGATAGACTAGCACGATTAATACGAAGAAAACCTCAGCCAGTAAAATTACCCAGTACTGAAGTTATGCCTGCTAATGTTAGTAGAATAATCAATCACGCTACAAATAAAAAACTAGCAGAGTTGGCTGGTGTATCACTATCAAAATTTTTTTTATATAAATACAAGTTTGATAACAGGAAAAGTTCTTCGTGGTAGACAATAACAATTATTATAAAATGTTTAAACGTATATCTGATCCATCATTTGACATGGATGTGCCAGTTCTCAAAGATTAATCTGTGCGCGATTATTAGTATTATTCTTAAGATGCACGAGAGCCAAATCAGCGTGGACGAATCGAACTTCAAGTTCAGGATACAAGTAGATATATTTTTACCTGCTGAAGTGTTTATTGAAGTAGAAGGTGACATTCTGAAAACAGATGATACTGAATATGGAGATGATGTTAGAGTTGGTTTTGTTAATAATGGTATTATGGCGTTATTCAACAGTGCTACATACATGATTGACGGAAGAAATATTGAAATATGTCAGAACGACGTCGTCGTTGCCACGACGATATTGGGTCTAGCAAGATATTCAGATTATTATTCAAGGTCATCTGGTCCATCAATGATGTTTGTCAAGGATAATTTTGATCAACCTGACAACAGTATAATATAAGACGACTAAGAAACAATGCCGGCGCTGCTGACGCTGATGTGGAAAATATGGTTGCTAACGTTAATCCAGAATTCAACTTAGGATACGCAGCACGTCGATTAATGCTGAAAGATGGTCGTAGAAGATTTTCATGCGCAATTTCACTGTCACATATCTTTGTATTTCGCAGAAATGTCAAAAAGATTATTTGTGGAGCTAAGCACACAGTAATACTTCTAAGAAAAGCTACTGACGATGATACAATCTGGCATCCTATCGGTGATACTGGTAAAGTAATATTGACAAAACTTTCGTTATGGATGCCAGTAATGACTCTATCAAAAGACGAAGAACAACGGTTGCTCTCTTTAATGAGTCAAGGTGGTAAATCAACATTATCATGGCTGACGATGACCACATATAGTGTTCAAAGTAATATTAATGGTTTATTTACGTGACATATAACATCACAGCAATGTGTTTCTGCACCAAGACATATATTTATTGCTTTTCAAGATGCTAGACGAGTAAACTCACAAACACGCAGTCCAATGATATTTGACAAACTTAGTGTTACTGAAGTTTCATTAAGGATAAACAGGCACCAAGAACCAGCTGAGGATTTAATATTGGACTTTGAGAATAATCATGTTGCACGCGCATATAATCGTTTGATGACATTCAAGGAACGTGATCAAAATGTTGATTCTGGTCTGCAAATATCACATCTAGATTTTACAACGCTGAACCAAATTGATTACTTTTCTCTGGAACATTCCGACTTACTCAGGCAATCTGTTGTTGATGTACACTTTCGAACAAGTGTGACAAGAAGAGCTATTGCAGAGTACAGAGCAATCGCTGTTATACTCTCAGACAAAACAATGCTACTTGAATGTGTTGGTGGACGAATGAGAGTCATTGATGCTCCAGTAGAAGACATGTAATTAAATCGCTCATGATATATATGTCATATCATCATGTTAGTGTCAGTCTGACTCCTGGACAGATTACAAAGTTTCGATCAAATTCAGCAAAGAACTGTGCAATAAAAATATCACTAATAAAAGATCAGATCACAGGTGGTCAGAATAAACTATCATTGTCAGATCGTCAACTCAGGCATTTCAGTGACACCAAACAATCCAAAAAAGGCGTTAAACTTAATCATTCTGCGAGCGCCATTAAATATTAAATCAAGACTGGCGGTATATTTCCACTTCTTGCAGCTATACCAGCGTTAATAGTCGCTGAGGCTCCAGCTGTGCAAAAGCATCTGAACTTGTTGCTGTTGGAACTGCTGCTGGAATGGCATTAAAGAAAGCAACAGGAAAAAGAATAAAGACTTCGAAAAAAAGTAAAGGGTCTAAGATTGCCAGGAACCACTTCTCTGATTCTTCCTATGTCAAATTTTGATTTACTTGATGTTGCTAAAAATTAAATATTAAAAAAAAAATCAGAATTTCAGAAGTGTTTTTATGCGTGACCAATTACGAAAACAACCAAACCGTGTTGAAACCGTTATCATTAATCTTGATAAAAGTATTGGTCCAGGTACTCATTGGGTTGCATACGCGATGGATCCACGTGGAGTTGTTAATTTAGATTCGTTTGGACTGGTTCCACCAAAATAATTTTTAATATATATAAGCATGATAAACACTCCAGTCTGGTAATCAACATTACCAATACAAACGATAACAGATCCGCCAATATACGGACGTGAAGTAATTGCTGTTATCGATGCTGTATAGTCATTAACATCACCGCCTCATAAAGTCGTGCACGAGTATAAAAGTAGACGGTTTAGCCGTACACCGTCGTTTTAAACAGATTTTAAAGTATAATGGTAGATATTTATGGAAGATCTTCTCTGAGGTAGGCTCAGGGGAAACCTCAAGGCGACTTATCTAAATATGCAACCCTTGACGAAGTCAAGGATGAACTCGCTAAGCTTTTGAGTTTTGCAAATGTGGACCAAAATGAAGTCGTTGTTTTTCATGATAAACAAGGACGATTAAAGACGAGTAATATCCCGTTGACAGATATTATTCTGCGGGTTCCAAATGCGATCGAAGATAACTTAGTGGTTTTAACAAAAAAAAAAAACGGTAAAATTAAAAAATCAGAGGAATCAGTTATATCAGTCATGGGAGAAATTGCTGGAAGTATCAAAAGAATTGGGGATGTTATGTACAGCGATCTCAATATGAGTAAATATACTATTATCAATGTGAGAGAACCAAAATCAAACGATGATGTGGTAACAAAATGATATGTAGACGGCAACAACAACACAATCAGAACTGAGATCTATGATCGTTTATTAACCGCAGTTGATACAATGACTGGTTCTCTCAATATGACTAATAATAAAATTGCTGGTCTTGGAGAACCAGAATCAAGCGATGATGCTGCAGCGAAGAAATACGTCGATGACAGCAACATTTCGATGATAAACTCGTTAGTGACAATCAATGATGGAATGACCACATTTAGATCTGAATATCCTAATCATGTACACACGTTTTCAAATTTTCGTAGAAACATAAATAGAGCCATTAATGAATTTTTTGGAAGTCCACCAGTCATCGACATTAAGCTCTTTGACATTAACAAAAATTACCGATAGTGTAGTATATACGGTAGCATCTGGATTTACATTATGGTCACCACCTAATAAATCCATTAAACATCGCGCTGAGGTTACCGGGTTATACAGATTATCAGTACTTGTGACTACGACAATTAAGATATCCACCACAATAAAACGGCGTTATCCAATTAACGAATTTACTGGATATATGTCAGTGATGTTCGATCAAAATGACGAGGGAACATTCGTGGTGGAACCTGAAGAAAAAGGAAACCCCGTGTTGTACTATTGGTGTCTTGAATTAGTCGTTAAACTACCACCTACTTAAAATATAATGAACTCCCCAATCAACGTTCAACCTTTTTAGATATTATGAAGCACGTTAATGGCAAACAAAACTAAAAAATATTGTTGACGAGTATAAAGTAAAAGTAAAAAAATATCGCAAACGTATAGTTGCCGTTGACATAATTGTGTATTCGGCATCCGCTGTTGTCGCTCGAACAGGCGTATTGCTATCAACACTAACAATGACATCACCAGCAGTTATAACAATTTGTGTTTCAGCTGCAACAACAATTACTGGTGTTCCTAATATCATCGCAAAATTATCTACGTGTGTAAATACAAAACTACATGAGTATACAATAAAGTTACATGCAGCGAAGCTAGCATACACCAAATTATCTTCGTTGATATCATCAGATCTTTGTGATGGAATAATATCAGATACTGAGTTCACAGAAATTATTAAGATTTATAACGAGGCAATGACTGTCAAAATCTACTTCCGATTTAGAAAATCGAGATTTAAAATCAGGGGTTATAAATAATGTCAATACCAAACGAGTTACTACAGCAGATTGTCGTAAATATAACTCCGTTAAAAACAAATGATATCAGCAAGCTCAACCAATCCTGAATTTAGCGCCAACTTTCCAACTGCAATTCCAGCGAAAATAAATAGCGCTAGCACAATTACCAGTATATCATAGTTAGCCAAATATTAGATCAAATTCATTCGGTGGGTTGCCAGCAATTACTTCTCTGGTATTTTCGTATTGAAATAAACCCTATGGAACTCCCGATTGCTAAGTTGTTGGAATTCCCACGGGAAAATATCAAAACTTGGAAAGAAACTAAAATTCCCAATTATAGTAAAAACAATAACCGGAGAGGTCTTGTACGAATCAAAATATAAATCGAAAGGAGTTCCAATAAATATAATTGATCATAATGAGCATGCGTGAGCGGTGACAATATTTCCTCGAGATAAAATAGTTAAATTTTATCATGGAAATATTTTAGAGTTTATTAATCAGATTAGTATAAGTGATTTTGTATCTGTATGGTTGTTCCCAAAGCTCTGAAGGTGATGGTGATCTGAAAAGGACTGATGGAAGTCTCTGTATCGAAGAAAAAAACAGATTTGATCAGTTTGTAAGACCTAATGGTGATATTTATCGAACAAAGTCTCTTCACATGAAAATGAAAGATCTTCTGTTAAAATATACGTGGGACTATGAAAAGTTACTTTGTAATTGCTTTGCTGTTCCATCTGTCGCAGCTCATTTCGCCAGAGAAAAATATTCGTGGAAGCCGACTCGGGTTGAATTTCTCGATGATGTAATATCAAGTTGTATCGAATATGGACATGGTGGAGTATGGAATACCAAATACAATTACAGAAATATGATATCATTTGATATAGCAGTGTGTTATCCTGGAAGATTTCTTGGAATGGGACAATATTCGGAATATTTTAAGAAATTTTGACATCCAACGCATGAAATGATTCGAGTTTCTGTAAACGGACTTCTACCAGATTTTGATGTAACGGGGTTTGCACAAATTATATCATTTAAGTTTCCTGAAAATCTTCATCCGATGTGTTAAGTCTGGTTTGTTAAACATTTTTCAGAGAAAATGGGGGCATCAACAGTATTGTTACGAAATATGCTTGATTCAGGAATTTTATTATTATTAACAGTGAGTGGAATATTAATGTCGTGTCGTCCGGTGGCCTAGTGGTTAGAGGATCCGCCTCAGATGCGAGAGGTCGTGGGTTCGATCTCAGGCAGATTTATACCAAAAACTTACAAAAAATGGTACTAACAGCTGCATCCATCGCCTGGCGCTCAGCATTAAGAGGTTAGTGTTAGGACTGGTCGGCCTGGTGTCAGGATAATGTGATTGGGTGGAACATCATGCTACATATCTGCGGCATGATGCCCCAGTACTAGGCATCATTATAAACTGCCACACTGCAGAAATCATAGCGACATGATTGAAAAATTGTTGAAGCTGCGTTACAAATCCAAATCACACACACACACACACACACACCACAAAAACAAATTTGATTACCAGACCAAAGAAACATTTTAGATCCAGTTGAGGATCCAGATAAGATTGATCATGAAAATAAACAGTCAAAGGATCTCAGTAGAAAGATAATTGGAATGTTTACACAAGGTGGTTTACATTTTTATAAACGAAGCTTTTGTAGGTTAATTGTTGACGATGCTGAATTAGATTTTATCATCGCCGATACAATAAATGAAAATATATGTATTAGCCGAGAAACAGCTTTCCGGTCAAATGGAACTAAATTAGGCACAATTGTGAGTTACACTGATGGCGACTCACCACAGTATACGGATTTAAGAGCTTCGATGCTCGCGTATGTTTCAATAAATCTAATGTCGATGGTGAACAGATTCCCTATGTTAGCCGTTAGAGTAGCGAGGGATTCATTTTATATCCATAAGAAACATCCAGATTTGTGAAAACAACTAAATTTTGGTAATGAATCATCATGGAGTGGATGGAGAATGAAAAAAGAACAACTACACGGCTATGATGAAAGAGTTGATGTTGAGTGTAAAAATACTTATTGTAAAAATATTCAAAAAACAAAATCATCACCATCGGTATATGATCATGTTGCAAGACATAAAACAGTTTATCTAAACGGACCAGATGGATCAGGAAAGACAACACTTGTGATCGAATTATTTCGTCAGAGTTCTTCAAACTCTGTTGATATGGTTGCATTAACACATTGACTCATTAGGGAAATCAAAGAGCGAGGGGTAAGATCTAATACTTATCGTAGCTTCTCTTGGTGGAAGGGTGATAAATGGACTCCTAATCGAATGTTTGAAAAATAAATTCCAAAAATTATTATCTGGGATGAAATATGCGCAGCTTCACTGGATACATCAAACATATTTCTTGATTGGTTATTGACAAAAATACTGCTGTAATAATGTGTGGCGACCATGGTCAACCGCCACCTTTCATTTGATTGTCTCCACATCAGTGACAGAGGAATGTTGTAGATTGTTATGAGGAAATAAACGATGATCATATAGCACTTGATGCAGAATTAATAGAGTTTAAGAAGTTAATCAGACTACTACCAAATAAAATTCTGTGTGAAATAATGCGTGAGATAATTTCAGAAACTTCTATTAACAATTTTTGGAATTTATAGAGACCAGATGATTTGATAGTTGCAAGTAGAAAGATAGTTCGTGATACACTTCAACAACAATTATTTATGTTACATAAAAAAATTCAAATCTACCTGTGCCATCGTGTTATCGACCAAAAGATACTCGACGACAAAATATTGAAGTTGATAGACCAGGATCGTCAGAAAAACAAAATCTTGTACTAAATGATATTGTTTTAGTTCCTCTCAGTGTTATTGAGAGCGTGTTAGCGATGAACAAAACTCCGTGGCTTCTAGGATACGCTACAACGATTCATTTGTAACAAGGATGAACTATTTCTAATATTAATATTTGGATCATTGATGATCGTATCGAATGGTCAACTTTAGTTTCTCTCGCAATGTCTCGAGTCAGAAGAATATCTCAGCTGCGGAGGGTTATTATAGACTCTAGACTTTAATCTCGATGTTGAATCTATCATGACGCTGAAACAACAGTAAAATAATCATTGCGCAAGCTGTAACACAGTAATGTTGTCGCAGTATTCAAATAATAATCCAAGACAATTTACCGTAGATAGAATTAATAGTAATTTTGGTCACACATGCGAAAATGTGATGCTGGCATGTTTTGAATGTAATCGACATCGAGTTGCTAGTTTACAAAAGTGAATGCGGATGTAATTGTGTGTCTTCAGGTATTACTTGTAATTGCTCGCTTACAAATCCACGTTGATGAGCAGTTGAATCTAAACTGTAGATCGCAGGTCTTCCCGTGGATCTTAACACCCTGGAAATTTTGTGTTCTAATACTCCAAATAGGATCAGTCGCTCTTTTTTTTTTAAACCACCTTCAAGTTCACCAGGTTTATATAAATACCTCACAGTCACATTGCCATGTACTGGTTGTTTTGAAAAGGAGTCATGTCGTTGTATTGGTATATGTTTTTTTGTGTGATTGCATTGATAGGTTTCATAGAAATCGCACAAGTAATTTCATTATTTAACGCAGCTATCACACTTGGTAGTCTTGCAACCCATTCACGAAATCTTTTGTCTTTCTGAATTATTTTCTTCGCATACTGATATCCAAACAATCTCTCAGCAAGAGTTCTATTAAATCTTTCAACAATTGCCTGATTACGATGAACTGCAGTGTGTCATCGTCTGATTTTGACATTATGTTTTGTCATGAGAGATGATACTGCAGCAAGAAATTCCTTGCTAGGATCATCCTGTAGTAAATGTGGCCATCGCAAGAGTCCTCGTTGATAAATTCGTTCGAAAGCAGATACAACTTCAGCTGCTGTTTTATTTGATAGTGGTTCTGATTCTTTATATCTACTTGCAACGTCAAAGACAGTTAATGCGTATTTGTATGTACGTGATTGACGTCTACACATTTTCATGGTATCGTGTGGTAAAAAATAAAATATCTGCTTGATGAACTTCATATGAGGTGATGACATCAAAGTGTGCATGCTGAATTTTTTGGGTGGTGTTAGATAAATTTTCCATATTGCCTGTCGTGATAACCACTTTGCAGCAACAGCACGTGTGACATTTGCTGCATAAGCAAGTTTACTAATCGCTGCTTTACCCCTACAATATCCTCTTGGGCTATAATAAATCGATTCAATAATAATAATAACAATAATAATAATAATAATAATAATAATAATAATAATAATAATCGGTTGATTAATTACCGGCCCCATATACTAGTTTACTTTTCGTCACAGATTTTACTAGGAAGCTAGCAAGTTTTTCTCTCAAAGATTTATTTTTTATTGAATTTAACGGGTGAATCAGCTTCACATTTGCAATATGTTGTTGTTGTAAATACTTATTTTTATACGCTACATCATGAACGTGACATGCTTGATCAATCGCATTTATTGGATGCTCACCAGGTCTTGGTTGATCTCGCTCGTCAAGTCGGATATCAAGTCGAGTTCCAGGACCACAATAATTATATCCAGGAAGATGAGTTTCTCCTGAGTATTTAGCCCATGGAGCTCCTGATAATTTTCCTAAAGAAGCAGCGATACAAGACGAAATAAATTTATAATTTTTTGTACAACATTTCACATATTAGCCTGTAAGTGCACGCTTTTTATTTTTTGTTATTATTATTGTTATTCCACTGGTGGGGGTGGGTGCTTTGCATCGAACGCAATATAAATTCATATTATTTATTATATTTGTACAACACGAACGCAAGAGCTAGTAAAGCATATTTCAGCATTACCGAATTCCATCAGAATGACAATAATAGGTCCATCCGGATCGGGTAAAACACAATTACTGCTTAATTTGATAATGAGTTGGCTCAGATGGGATAAGTTGTATTTATTGGCTCCGTCAGTTGATAATCAGATATGTTACGATATACTTAAAGATTTTAATGAAAATGCAAATTTGTTGGACGAAGATGATGATGACATTATTAATTTTATCACTGATATTGATGAAGCCCCATCTGTAGATGACCTCGATGGATTTGTTAATAATCTCGTATTATACGATGATGTAATGCTGGACAAACAATCAAATCCAGCTCGGATATTTTCTCGAGGCAGGCATAAAAAACACTGACGTGGTTTATGTTACTCAGCAATATACACAAATAGCTAAAGTGATCAGATATAACTGTAATATTTTAGATGTGTTTAATGTAGCTGATACACATACTCTGCGAAATATTCATCGAACTTGGTGTTCAGGGGATTTCGATATGATTAAGTTTAAAAACTTCTTTTCAAAAGCACAATCCACCCCACACGGATTTATCGCGATAAATTAACATCATCCACGATCGCGATATCGTATTCGTCTTGATAAAATATTTGGTTGAGAGACAGATATAATAATGATTTATTTACTCCACACCCATACAGCAGCAGGGAGGGTGCGACAAGTAATAAGTGTCCGACGGTAAACGAAAACACGCATTACAAATTTTGAAAAACACAAACGACAAAAATGAAATAACAACAAAACTAACCCAATTACAGAACTCTCGATTTTGGTTAAAGGCTTCGGTTTGACGTTATTGACCTTACATTTTTCATTTTTTTTTCGTATGAAATTTTATTTTTTTAATAAATGAATTTTAAAGCAAGTGGTCTGTTCACCCTCCCTGCTGCTCAGGAAGACACCAACGGGGGCAGACGGGGCGATTGCCCAGGGCGCCAGATGGCTTGGGGCGCCAAATCAGCTGATACAATATTTGTTCGAAAAGACCAAATTGTGTGTTTGTAAATTTGCTACTCCTAAATCAAGACCTTTCAGCAACGTACATAACGCAGCGGTATAAAAAGAATGTGCAAACTCATTTCTGCTTTCAGCGTGTGCTTCATGAACAAACTGCTACTCTATCCATCGGCACTCCCCACCCCGCTTATACTCACAGCGAGTGAGAGGGATCTATACATCGATCAATACTATCGCCTGGACATAAATCAGTTAAAATAAAAGCATTTATATATTTTTGTAAACAAACAACCCATAAATAAATCGATTTTGTTAAAATGTATGGTTTCTGCACATGCCTAACAGTAATATGTTTGAGTTAAAATTTTTGAGCATAATGTGGAAATGACAGACATGCATAAAATAGTGCTTGATTATCTTGTGTGAATGGTAGAATTTAGGTGCCAGGAAAAGCCTCCAATTGATATTAAATTGCAGGAATTGGTGGCCAGGTCTCCACCCCCGACCCGCTAGGGGAGCTCACAGCGCTCCCCAAACACCCTAGTTATTGGGAGGGGCACCATGGGACTCTAGACCCTCCCAAGAACCCTCCCCGGCTTCGGCCCTTCGGGTCTCGTATTCTGGCCCTTTGGGCCTTCATCATCGCCCTGGGCGCCATTTACACCACTGGATCCGGTCGCTGTTTGCTCTCATTACGCCACTGTCTACAATACATGGCGTTGCAATATATGTAGCATTCCTTATCCTGTACAGGATGTGGGATATTAATCGATAGGGCTGGCTACGAATTAGGTTTATGAGACGTAGCGCTAATTCATGACTGAAATTGCTCGTATGGGTAGTGTCGTAAAATGCAAAGACTAGTTTTGTAACACGGCGGCTAAGTGTTAGTATTTAGCGTTAACCGATGACGATGTCCCGGGGGCGAAATAACCTTACAACTTATAGAAAGTCACTATGTTATCCAAGTTAAAGGGTGGTTTCATTGTCATCTCTCCACAAGTGGAAATCAAAGTAAATTTATATTCTTAATGTCAGTAATATAGGCTATTTTTCTATAATATTGTTAGAATCCATGGCTTTTACTTGACCGAGCGATGTCAAACCCTAGCGCGATTCCGCTAGAAGTCATAAGTTTCCCCTAATTCCAAAGACTTCCATATAACTTCTGTTGTCAATAAGAAAGCCCAACGTGTCAATTCTATTAATAATTTACTCTAATTAATACAAAACCACAGATCTCACAGCTTTCTAATTGTCTATCAACCGCACATCTGCATGGTTTCTCTTCATTAACTTTCCTTACCTTGTCAGCATTGCAAGCCGTAAAACTCTACTACTCTCCCTTACACAGGGAAATACTTTTACTACGTCGCCTTAGGCCAGTCAGATCATGGTTTTAAGCCACATTTCGCCTGTAAAACTGCATCACATTTGCCACCATGGCAATAAAAACGGTACCTGCCGACGACGGAACAGTTCCTTATCGTTTATTCCATTGTGTAATTTACCAGTCTCCAAACATAAATACTGCACCTGGAGTCACACAACCAGTGTACAGAACTAGATTTTAATAGGGACTATGGAACGACAGACACTCATGCAGCTGTAACCTGAATTCACCAAACTTAAACCATGGCATCATGGAAACTCACTCCGTGACGTTTGCTCCTAGTACTTGGCTAATTATTTCGGGCTAAGGAATATTTCAACAGGACAGAGTTCCCATAATTAAACAAGTAATCACAAAAATCTAAGAATTCCTTAAAACGGAGTGCTGCAACAAATGCGCATACTCCACATTTATTGCAATACATACACAAAGTCGCTATACTGGAGCGCAGTACACTTCCTGTAGTATAACTGTCAGACCTAAGTACAGGTTTTTGGCCAGCTAATAAATGGTACATACACTGTGGACTTTGAGATGAAATCAAGGTTAAAAATTTTTCTCAAGATGGACAATCACACTGACGTTTATTTTAATATTTTTTTGTAATATCTTAGTACGTTTAAACGCAAAATGTGCAGTGTTCGTCAGGAAGTAATAGTAAATAATATCTGGAACAGAAATTAAAAAAAAAAAAAAAAAAAACAGACTCTAAAGCGATGTCACCTTCATAACTACCTGCTTCAATATGAAGTTTATGGTTCGAACATCAAGCATCGAAAGATATGTAAGTCCAGGGGAATGGAAAAGTTAATCCTCTGCATAGATATTTCTCAACCGATAATAATGACTTGTATTCCTTATAAAAAAGACATTTTGTTGACTTTTCAAGCCAATTTTGACCCATGCAATCTATTTTAATGTCTGAAAATCTTTTATGCATGAAAAGTTTAATCCCGCAATGCTTTTAGCTCGATAAAAATTCAAGTAATCTTCTACAATTCATCCACCATGGCTGTAACAATTTTTCTCACGATTTTTCTTTTTTAAATAATTATTATTGAGATTGCCATTAATCATGGACTTCATTTCAACTTTTTCGGGGGGGGGGGGCAAAACTTGACGGACTGTGCAACAATGTAACCAGCAATCAGTACCAAATTTACCAAAATCAATATTTGTTTTTACCACCAAAATTAAAATGCATCACAATGTACATTAACGATATTTACTGCGGACTGGAGGTTGTTCGGATCTTACCTTTCGGTCAATGGTGAAATCCAAGACTATCCGAATGCATAACGGCACTTCTAGACGGCATTTGGACATAGAACACAATTAATTTTACTATATGTTCTCTACACATGTTTCTTAGTACTGACCTTTCCACTGCGTGACAATCAGTACAAATCATATGTTAATCTAAAATACCTTCAAAGATGACTTCACGGTGAAGTCCTTGTCAAAGGTTGACCTGCATTTTTTTTGAGAGGTTCGACTGTGAACAGAGCAGCATGCAAACAGAACACAGATTTCACTTCTGGATCATCACCAAGGCCTTATTACTCACTGTGCTCTGTCACCGAAATACACACGGAAAACCACACCCTGAGCTCATATTCTCAAGAATAAACAATTACCTTTAAATCCCTACCAACAACGCATAAATTTAACTATTCTATCACCACCAAAATGAGAGAGGAAAAAATGTTCTAAAAATAGACTAGAACTACATTCGTGGGCACTGAACTGGAAGTACTAATTGTAACTTGATTCCATTTGTCCAGACGTCCAAATCGGCGAACAATTATTGCATTTTCTCCATTATGTCACAAACTGAACGAAGTGTGTCGAGCTGTTTTGAAAATTGAACTATTCTTAATTACGACTGGCTTAAGCTGGAAATTAGCAGACGCAGTTAGGACAAACTAGCTGTGTTGGAACTACTGAGGGGTGCGGACTGGTGTCTTCCCATGTGTTATATTGTTACAGGTTAGAACCCCATCCCTTGATTCATGGACGGATACTCCAAATATTCTTTGTAACGAACCCCTGTGCGCCACAGCATGACCGGTTAACTTAGTACATGATTGTTACTTCAGCTCCGGGGATCTACGGTATTACGGTATTGCACTACTGGACTACCCAGATGTGCTTGCTTTTGTGTTTTAATAATAGAAGTGGGTTTGTAATTTGTCTGCTGTTAATCAGAGTGGAAAAAATGTAAGAAGAAGTTAATGCAAATCCATTCGCCAATCAAACTAAGACATATATTTATGTAGCTGGTTATCGCCCTAACACCCCCCCCCCCATATATGTCTCCTGTATATGTACACACGTATAACGGTTTCTTCTGTGTTTCTATATGTATGTATGTGTCTGCATACCTACCAGTCAGTTCATATATCATTTTGCGTCTTTATTGAACGACGTATCAATAGATTAATAGAAATGGATAGAGATAAACATACAGACAGTTGTAATGTGAATATATAAATAAATAGTGATACCAAATACATGCATTCAGTCATATTCTAATGTGTGTGGAAGGACGTATCAAAGGATGGGTAAATGTAATGATAGATAAACGCATTTGTTTAATTTCATTTTTATAATACTGTTTCATGAACAACTTTAAGTAAGATATTTGTGTTGCCAGAAAACAAAACGATAGGGAAGTTTATTCCGGAATTACGTCATAGTCTTATTTCAGTTTATGACACATCACGTCTGCTGTTTTAAAAAAGTCGATAGAGTTTTCACGGTAAGTTCGTTTTCTTTCCTCAAACACTTAACCAATATTTGTCTTCTTGTCCCGTATTAGTAACTGGTAAAGCTGACCATCATGTTAACGTATGATAAATAGTCCTCTCACGTTTAGTAAGCATGAGAGCTTTCACGTTCTTATTGTATTCACACTGCATGTCAGGGGTTCCAGGTAGAAAACATGGCTAGACTAGAGCTACTTTCGATTTGCATTTAAGTATATTACAGCATATTCAAACTGCATACATTTGGTGATTGCATTTCGAGTCCATTATTCCCGGTAGAAAACCTGGATAGACTAGAGGTACATAACGTTTCGATTTATATGATGTCTTCATTAACAGTTATTAACTGGTATACGCGTTTTGTATGTATGTTGGTGTACTGTTTTGAAAAATCTACTATGTTTATCTTCAGCAAATTCAGCTAAAGGAGCCCCGGGTGGCCGATTGGTCTAGAACGATCGCCTTTTTTTCTTCTTCGCCATTTACCTTTTCACTGCCATTTCACCTCTCTCCGCGTGGGCTTGAATCTCGGGCTCGGCCAATTTGGGTATGTGCGAAAGCTTGCCAGTGCTTCCTGTGCGTCAATGTTTCTTATCGGGAGTTATACTTGCCGCCATTTATAGCCTATTGTGTGCTGAATAATAGCGTTGAAACTCAAACAACAACAAGAACAACAATATACATATATACATACATACACTACATATGTGTGTGTGTGTATTTCTAACTTGACCTCGAGTGTAATTTATGGTCAGAAAAGCGTGATGTGCTTTTCCGTAGTACAGGGTCAGATCGGCGGGGGGGTGGGGGGGGGCGCAAGAGGGGTCCAGGGTGTCCGGACTCAATTACATATACACAAACGTACAGTCACTTGACGGTTGAAATGTGTCCATCTTTTTATTCTTGTGCACGTTTATTAGGCATTATGCAGACTTTTAGTAAATAGACACCTAGACTTTTGACTTGGCGTCCTTTAAAAAATTTGCCCCCCCCTTTGACCTGATTCGGCCCTGTACTACTGCTACTACTACTACTACTGATGTTGTTCCTTCTTCTGATCCTGGCTTTTAACTATACTGGGCATAGGCCAGACGAGCTTAGGCGATGGCATGTTGTCTCGTAAATGAAAATGTTTGTGCAACAGCAAACATTTTCATTTACCCCCCTCCCCCGGGGCCCGAGTGGCCGAGTGGTCCAAAGCGCTCATCGTTCCGGATCACTGCCATCTCACCTCTGTCTGCGTGGGTTCGAGTCTCAGGCTCGGCTAACGTGGGTACGTGAGAAAGCCTGTCAGTAGCTTCTCGTAGGTCGGCGGTTCTTCCCGGGGTTTTCCAGGGTTCTTTCTCCACCAGTCATACTGGCCGCCATGTAAAGCCCATCCTGTGCTAAAAAAATGGCGTTAAACCGTACAACAACAATATCAACCCAAACGATCAACAATTGAATAAAACTACTAAACCACAAACACTCAAACTTGCAAGAAAACACTAGGCTACCAGCTCAACAGTTTAAGAAAAGCTCGGATTACCAAACAATAATACAAATATATTACGAACAGACACATGTATTGCGAATGATATCCTTTGTTTGTAGCCGAGCTTTGATTATCTATTTCGTTGCGTCTGCTCGCGCTGCATCGTGTTCTCAAGTAATTTAGACCAAGAATTTAGACCAAGAAAAGCCATGAATTTCAAAACGCATATGCTAGACCGTCACATATACATGTACATGACAGAACTGAATCTTTAGCGTCAGACATTTCTAAAAAAACCAAACCAATTCAAATAAATAAAAAATGAATAGGGCCGCCCACTAGCAAGTAGTTATATATGGTATTACGTATTGTGTCTGAGGTTACAATTTAGAACGTGGTTTATATCAGACTGATGATAAAGGTTAGTACGTGACGCACAGTGTAAGAATTTTATAGCCCAGACTGTATTAAAATATTCAAGTTAATTAAATTATAAAATTTTATGTTGATTTTAATTTTTCCAAACTTTATAACCAGATTTCATAGTCAAATGACACAGCCTTTAGCTTCTAACCCAGTCTTTACACTCTTTTGTATTCAAATCAACGCTTTGGAGACGAATAAAATTTATATTAATTGAAAGCATTTTAAATTCTAATAACAAATCTACGAGTATATGTTTGGCAATTGTAATTTCTTCTGATATCATATGATAAATTTGAGCGTCTGCACGTTTCCTTTAATCGGTTTTTGTTCCAATTATTGTTTCATGGTTTGCTTATTGAAAGACACCTGTCCCTTCGCAAAAACACAAGCTGTTCACAAAATCAACATGACATTGGCGACATAGACGAGTCACAGTTATACAGTTACACTCTGTTACCTTTCCTTCTTTATTTTTATTACTAAAATCTAATCAATTTCTGATTCCACTATGTAATTGATTATATGGACTATTAACGTTGTATAACATAAAATCTCCATGAACAACACCTTTAGCAGGTAATAATCCTAAAATAGTTTAGCAGTATCCATTGTCGTAATTTTCTGTGTGATTTAGTTGGTGAAGAAAACAAAAATGTTTAGGCTGAAAATAACCAAAACCATTAACTGTACTTGATTCGGCAGCTGTCTCTATGCATCTCTCTGACTTTTAAATCCAAAGAACTTTGCATTTTAGGTGGTCATGTAAAATGTTGCAAATATTGCTCGGAGTTAATCAACCTTAGATGCTATGTTTCTGGCTATTAAATCAATTCTTCTTTTCACTGTCATTATCAGAATTTATTCATTCCCTCGTTGACTTTATTTATATACATTTCTTAATCGTAGAGAGCATTAGGTATTGCTATGGTTTTGGTTTCATTCATGTCGTTGGTGACGTTCGACATCGTACTAACGGGGGCGGGGTAGGGGTGGGTTACCGGACGGGGCGGTTGCCCCAGGCTCCATAAATTTTTGGGCGCCATAAACCTCTTTGGGCCGTCATCGTCGCCCCGGCTCAATTTACCCTTAGTAGGTCACTGGTGTCGTTGTCAAAATATTTTGTTTTGATCACCTGAAATATTGTAATATGCATATGCAAATTTATTTTCTGTAATGACATGCATTCTATGCAGTCGAATGGATTTGAAAAAATATATATATATATTTTTTAGCTTGCCTTTCTAATGTAACGTACGACTCCATGTAGGAATAATTAAAACAGTCAACATCAAAACAATCAATATATACGGATTTTCCGTTGACATTATATCCCTTGGTTTTCTTCGTTCGCTATTCTGTTTCATAAGTACTATTTTGTAACAATTATTAAATTCCTTCATGGAGTCTTTAGGTCCTGATTTAGAGTCCAGCTTATTGTAAATTTCTCTAAAATCTATTCTTTATCTTTAGCTTGTTTTTATATTGTCTCTTTCTCTGATACAAACTGTATCCGTATTACATCGTTATCTCCTTGTATCTGTAGGTTTTCTGGCAATTTCATGACTAACATCTACTATATCCACCCCACCTGGAGCTATGTGCATGCTTACCTCTATACAGGAATGTTATGATCGAGAAACTTTATATCCATATTAGTTTGTTTTCAAGATGTCTTGTCTTTGTCATGTCGACGGCTATGGTCATACCATCTGGTGAACAATTTATGCAGGTAACTGGACGACCTTCATAATGGTAAAGATGGGGACACTTATTATTAACTCGTTAGTCTTTCATTAACTTGAAATTAAAATCAGCGCGATCAAAGTTTCCTCAGATAATTACATTATTTTATTTCCACAAGCTTGATGGGCGCTTCTCTGAGAATAAAAATAGGGCCCAATCTGAAATTAGATGGGCCATAGACTATCTGATTTTTTTTTTAGCAATCACAGTCATTGTTTATCTGTCTTCGGTGAATCTGGTTGTTGTTGTTGTTGTACGGTTTAACACCATTTTTCAGCACAAGATAGGCTATACATGGCGGCCAGTATAAATCGTGGAGGAAGAACCTGGGAAAACCACGTAAAGAACCACCGATCCACGAGAAGCTACTGGCATGTTTTCTCACATACCCACATTGGCCGAACCCGAGATTAGAACAAATGCAGACAGAGGTGAGATGGCAATGATCCGGAACGGTGAGCGCTTTAGACCACTCGGCCACTCGGGGCCCCCGGTGAGTCTGGTGATAAAAACGTTATAAGTAAGCTAATTTTCACATATAGGCCACATAAACCAAACGTTACATTTAGTTAAACGTTATAACATTGGAACCTTATAACAAATCCTTTGTAATACATATTAACTATAAAGTTGGCTTTAAACTCAGACGTTATAACATTTTACGCGTTATATCCAATACCGCAATAAACCATATTTAATATATACCGTTTTGTACTTTCGTTTCATAAACCTCTGTAATATTTTATCTTTTTAATAAAATCAATTGTTCTTATTTCGTTTATTTTTTCAATCTAAAATTAGTTTGGTTGTCAGTAGGTAGAGAAGAAAATAGTTGATACAACAGTGTCATATTCTGGTTCTTTTTCGTTCATTTAGTGTTTGCAAAACTAATATATTATTTTTATGTGCGTATGCTTTGTCGTCATGTAAGTAGGCTCAAACGTTTGTTTCTGGCATTGTTACTTTTAATTTTATGGGATTGGGTGGTGTGTTTTACTACTTTAGGTCCACATTTTTCTGTCTTGTAGTATCCCTAGTGTTATTAAATAATTAGTTGTAAACTGAATTAAAGAAATAGGAAATTAGACAACTAGTAAATCATACAATAGAAACATAGTATATATATATATATATATATATATATATATATATATATATATATATATATATATATATATATATATATATATATATATACGTTTATATATGTTTTTGTGTTACATTCTGTCGTTGTCAGTGTGACACGTAACCATTAAGATTGATGCATGGGCTAAGTTGGGGATAACATTGCAGCTTATATTGATTAACATTTTTTGTTTGGGGTTTGGACATAATTTAAATTTATTTAGAGTTCATTCCATAATGATGAGACATATGTTAACGCAAGGTAATATGGCGGAAAATGACAAAGCTAACATAAACCAGAGACGAAATTTTGGGAAATCTTTTGCCATTTGAAACATGTGTCATAAAATGGTATTTTCCAGAATAGTTATTAATAAAGGCAGTCTAGAGAGAGTTATTCTGACTTCGATTGGAGAGCAAACAATTTTTGGGCGATTAGAGAAAGTAAGCTAAACGTGGGTGGGTGTTTTCCCAGACGAAATTCAAAGGTTTATGTAATCTCCCTGGCGAAATTAGTCAGTCTAATGTTCTGAATGAGCCAGAATTTAGCGCCAGGAAATAACATATATTCCTCATTAGATTATCCAAGGGACGTTTGTTGGAAAGTTGAGGACACGAAAAGAGATAAAATCAGTTCATAGTAAAAGCGAGACTCTATAAAGCACAAGGGTAGTTTCAATTGCATACAATATGTTCACTGATATAAGTTTGTAATTATTCGTTGAATTTTTTCGTTTTAAATTCATGCTTCATGTGTCCTTGTGTTCAGAAAATAATCGTACATTCATCTGTTTAGAATGTAATAGAAATCATGTAGTGTAGGAATGTCAAGTATTTCTTCTGATGCGCATTGTGAGAATTAATTGATTTGACTTGAATGTTATAGGAATCATGTATTTTAAAAATTAGTGCATTTATTTCTATATAAAGACATAATTTTTATATATTTCTGTTTTATTATTTATTAGCTGTCTAAGTCATTTTGAGTGCTTTCCTCTCACCGACTTGACGTTCTAAATTCAATTCAACAATACTTGATTAATCTAGCAATCTATAAAACATAATTTATTTATGTTTCTATTTTATTATTTACTAGTTGTCTTAGTCATTGTGACTGTTTTTCCCCACCGACTTGACAACCAATTTATTTCCATTTAGATCAGTTCAATTCGAATAAGTATTATGTTATAGTGGAAGTGTAAAATCAAGAAAGTGTTTTCCTTGTAGATTTTACTTTTCACATTTTACAATTAAGTCATATTTTCTCTTCTGTATTAAACTTTATTACAACTAAATCAAAATATGGTAAATCTTATATAAATTTCATTCATCAAAAGAAGTAATATTATAATCAATTAATTGTATAGTGCTAATATATACCCTGACCTTGTGTAAAATTATCATATGCCAAACTGTACCTCAGGACAATGGTAGTATTCTGGCTTAGTATAAAAACATCAAGATTGTCATTGTTATGAACTGTGACTGTATTCAATCTTTCTTAATAAATGAATCATCTTGTGTTATGGTTGAAAAGAAATCATGAGTTCGAGTTTACTCCATTCTTCCCTCCTTAGTCAGCTGATAAAAAGCATACTCATCGCTTGTGCCGTACTCGAATGTAGTATTATTGTATTTTGTGATCGTTCAAAAGCTTTCGATCTGGTCTGCAACATGTGCTTATTATTTAAATTCATGGAATACGGGGTGTCAGATAATCTGATGGTTTGAACGTTCTTTAAGTAACAGAAAACAAGCGGTGGTTTTGCATGATACTTATTCACGGGAAATGATTATAAATTTTGGCGTGCTCAAAGGATCTATGCTTGTGCCATTCTTGTTTTTAATTTGTGTAAACGATGGTATTGCCGATGGTATGATCTCTCTCACTCGTCGTTTGGCAGCTGCCTCACCTCTTCTGCATTATTCATCCCCTTACTGTGCTGAAACAGAGTTTGCATTGAATATCGACCTAATACAACTGCATAACTAGTCCACGAAATGGCTCTTAAAATTTAATCCAGAAAAAAACAGTGGCTATGTATTTCACGCACAAAACGTAAAAAAAATCCTGAACTTGTTTTTATAACATCGAACTTAAATACGTGGATTCTCATCGCCATCTAGGAATAATACTTTCATCAAATACCAAAATAGACTTTTCACATTGATAGTATTTTAAAAGTAGCATCATGTCGAATAGCTAAACTACGAAAACTAAAACAACTAAATAGGCAAATTTTTATCAAAACTACATGTAGCTTGTAACAAGCCAATCATGGAATATGCCAGTGTAGTCTGGGACGGATGCTTGTTGATCGATTCAGAAAAGTTGGAAAAACAACAAATAGGATCGGCAAGAAAAGTTACAGGACTTTAAAAATACAATAGCAGACAATCTCTCTATTTTGAAACAGGATACTAACACTCTACAACATCAAAATGATCCAGACTCCAAAAGTACTCCATCTCTCTGTGTCCGAACAAACAAATTATAACCTTCCACGTTCTAACAATATGTCCATTTGCAGTTTCATTCTAAATTCTATCAAATAATCTTTTATACCTTCAACATAATCTTTGTGGAACAATCTCGAACAGGATATTCAATGTATTGTCTTATTGTGCTTTGAAAAAGTGTCTATGTCCAAAAATCGTATACATAAAAAGGCCAAGATTTTAATCGAACCCTTGATATTATCTATACTAGATTAGCACACAATAAAAGTTCATGAAAAGCCAATCTTTACCTTGTTTAACCTGCTGACACTCCATTTTGTTCATGCGGTGGGATCGAAACCATCACACACTTTTTCATGTTCTGTTCCAAGTACAGTAGACAACGAGACGAGTCGAAGAGAAATTTACTTTTCATATCATAAGAAACTATTAGCTTAGATTTAATACTTCCAGTGCCGTAGAGAGCGATGATGGGCCCTGGGGGAAGAAACACCCGGATCTCTCCTAGTTTTTGTTCAAACAAAATTTTTCTTTTATAAAATTAAAAAGTATTGTTCGGCCCTTGTCCCCTTACGGGCTCGGACCCCGGGAATATATCCCCAGTTGCCCACCCTCTTGCCAGCCCTGACTGCTTTGGGGGAAAGGGCAAAGTGAATAAATAATAAAATGCAACATTTATATATAATCGCTACCGGACGATTTCAATGACTTACTCAAATCGTGATTACTGTCACTGTTCCTCTCTCTCTCTCTCTCTCTCTCTCCAACAAATTATGTTTCATTATTTGTTGTCAAATTGCAATACCTGTGTCATATAGGGAGAGGGCAAATTATTGTATTTAGAATTTGTCCCCAATCCCACTGTCTTTTATTGTGACAATAAAATGTGTTGAAAACAAAATGAAACAATTAATGCCAAAACTTGAATACTGTTGCCAAAGATGAAAACCCAGTAAACTATACTCCGTTTTTTCTTGAGTAATGTTCTGTCAGCTCTGTCTGTAATTGATCTAAATTATCAAGTTGAATTTTTCTTTAACTAATTAAATATATTATATCTAGTATTACCACCTTTAAGAATTCTGTGGTATTTGTTTTGATCTAGCATGTACAAAAATGTCATATATTCTTTTGATTTGTTTCGAATCCATTTTATCCAAATCCTTCTTAGTAATATGTTTATCAGATATTTCATTGTATTTACTTTTTGCTGCGATAATTTATAATTCCTGCTTCTATTCTTCCTGTAAGTAGGCTTTGCAGTCATTCAAGTAGTTTTCACAGGCAGCCAATATTACGGTTTTTTGTTTATTTCTTCTAATTAACCTAATCTTTCAAGTTCATTTTGAGCAATTTAAATAGCATAACGATGGTAAGAAAGTGTGTATGTTTGAAAGGTTTGATAAATCTGTTTCTGAGGATAGCTTTGATCAGTAGTTTGATGATAAGCTAATAGACGAAATTCTTTATACACAAATTCCAGTAATATATTAGTATCACAATTAAGATTATAAACACATCTTCATTAACTGGATAATTAATTACACAAGAAGGTGATAAATACAAATAATTTATTAAACAAAAGTTTTTAAATAAGTTTTACACAGATGATACACCATATAATGTAATTATTTAAGAAAGAACTGTGGCTTGCAAAAATATATGTGCAAAAATACGATACAATTCTAACTTGGGTAAACCAAATATAATGTCGGCACTTGACTCTATAGCCTTACAAAGAGATGTAATTGATTTGTTGTATTTATTACTTTGGGAAACATAAGCAAACACGTGACAATGGGCAAATTATGAATAGCAACTTTCAATATCACAGCAAGATACTTGGAAAAAGAGAAGCGGACCAAGCGCATACTATTACGAAACCGATAAGAGTTCAGAAGAATTTAAAATGCACGTAATGACACAACTGAACCACTTAGCAAGTAATAAATCCCGAAACTATGACAGATGAATACTGCGAACGCATAGGGAAGTAATACACATTCTAGATTATTTGCACAGCAAACAGATTATGTAAATGTAGTAGTAGTAGTTAAATGGTGTCAAGGAAATCAGCCTTTAAAATCTATACTGAAAATATACAGGAAATAAAAAGTCATTAATGAATTAAACAAATCCAGCTGGAAAGCTAAATTGCAAGAACTTTTGCTAAATACTGAAAACAAATAAGCTCACATTTAATATCTTTAAAATAATATTAGAGGAAATACCAACAAAATAAATTTCAAAGTTAAATAAACATTATTATTTCGAAAAAGGTTAGCGCAAATGTTTAAAGAAAATAGGATAATAAATGTTACTATTTTTTTAAATACATCTTTTGGTTTCATAATAGCTATTCTTGGTATAACAATATCAAATTTTCTAAAAGTTTAATGTTAGGAAATGCTTGTGTTGGCTGTATTAGTGTAGGTAGATGTGACGGTGTTTTTAACATTTTTAAATATTTATTTTTGAATTATTGATTTGTTCTTAATGATTGTGCTGAAAAGTTTATTTTGAGTAACATAAATAAATTCCGAGGAGAAAATAAAAGCTTTTCAATTCAAACCTTATCTATGAATGTATTTGAAATACAACAACAACAACAACAACAACTACAACTACTACTACTGCTTGTTTATTTGTTTCACATATTTGATAGGTATCAGGTACATTTTGTTGTAGCTGCAGGTACTGCTGTACTTGTAAGCCTCGTTGTACGGTCTTGTCATTGTAGCTGTAGTTAATATTGTTGCTGTAGGCCTCGTTGTACGGTCTTGTCATTGTAGCTGTAGTTTCTATTGTTACTTTGGGTCTAGTTGTACGGTCTTGTCACTGTAGCTGTAGATACTATTATTACTGTAGGCCTCGTTGTACGGTATTGTCATTGTTGCTGTAGGCATCGTTGTACGGTCTTGTCATTGTAGCTGTAGTTACTATTGTTACTGTAGGCCTAGTTGTAGGGTCTTGTCATTGTAGCTGTAGTTACTATTGCTACTGTGGGTCTAGTTGTACGGTCTATTCATTGTAGCTGTAGATACTATTATTACTGTATGCCTCTTTGTACGATCTTGATATTGTAGCTGTAGTTACTATTGTTACTATAGGCCTAGTTATACGGTCTTGCCATTGTAGCTGTAGTTACTATTGTTGCTGTAGGTCTAGTTGTACGGTCTTGTCATTGTAGTTGTAGATACTGTTGGTACTGTAGGCCTAGTTGTACGGTCTTGCCATTGTAGTAGTAGATAATATTGTTACTGTAGCCCAGTTTTATGATATTGTCAATGTAGCTGTAGATATTATTATTATGTAGTCCTCGTTGTATGATATTGTCATTGTAGCTGTAGATAATATTGTTACAGTAGGCCTCGTTGTACTATTGTACGATGTTGTCATTGCAGTTGTAGATGCTATTGTTACTGTAAGCCCCGTTGTATGATATTGTCATTGCAGCTGTATATGCTATTGTTAATGTAGGCTTCGTTGTATGATATTGTCGTTGTAGCTATAGATACTATTGTAACTGCAGACCTCGTTTTATGATATTGCCATTGTAGCTCTTTTTACTATTGTTACTGTAGGCATCGTTGTATGATATTGTCACTGTAGCTGTATATACTATTGTTACTGTAGTCCTCCTTGCATGATATAATCATTGTAGCTGTAGATACTATTGTTACAGTAGGCCTCGTTGTGTTATTGTACGATATTGTTATTGCAGCTGTAGATGCTATTGTTACAGTATGCCTCGTTGCATGATATTGTCATTGTAGCTGTAGATACCATTGTTACAGTAGGCCTCGTTATACTATTGTACAATGTTGTCATTGCAGCTGTAGATACTGTTGTTACTGTATGCCCCGTTGTATGATATTGTCATTGTAGCTGTAGATGCTATTGTTACTGTAGGCTTCGTTGTATGATATTGTCATCGTAGGTGTATATATAGTATTGTAACTGCAGGCCTCGTTGTATGATATTGCCATTGTAGCTCTTTTTACTATTGTTACTGTAGGCATCGTTGTATGATATTTTCACTGTAGCTGTATGTGCTGCTGTTACTGTAATCTTCGTTGTAATGCTATTGTCATTGTAGCTGTAGATACCATTGTAACTGTTGGCCTGTTTGTATGATATTGTCTTTGCAGCTCAAGATACTCTCGTAAATGTAGGCCTCGTTGTATAATATTGTCATTGTAGCTGTAGAAACTATTGTAACTGTAGGCCTGTCTGTATGATATTGTCACCGTATTAGTAGCTACCGTTGTAACTGTCGGCTTTCGTTGTAGTTGTGGCAACTGTTATAGCTGTAGGCCTTGTCGTAGGTCATGACAGTGTACTTGTAGATACGGTTGTAACTTTAAGCCTATTTCAGGGTCTTTTCATTGTATTTATAGTTACTATTGTTACTATAGGTCTAGCTGAAGCAGTTGTCACTGTAGTTGTTGATACTGTTGTATCTGTAGGCCTAGACGTAGGGTCTTACAGTTGTATGTACTGTTATAACTGCATCCCTAATTGCTGGGCCTTTTCGCTGTTGTTGTAGACCTAGTTGTCTGGTCCTGTCATTGTAGTTGTCAATACTATTATGACTCTAAGCCGGGATGTAATTTTCTTGCCGTTGTAGTTGTCGGCACTGCTGTAGCTGTATGCCTAGTTTGCTGGGCCTTGTTGTAGGTACTGCTGAAGGTGTCTACCTAGTTGTATATTCGTGTCAACGTAGTTGTGTAGCTATTGTTGCAGTTGTATGCCAATTTTTAGCTCTCTTCATTTTGGTTGTAGGTAATGTTGTAAATGTGAACATAGTTGTAAGGCCTTGACATTATAGCCATAGGTACTGTTTTAAATGTATGCATAATTTAAAGTCTTGTCAATATTGGCACTGTTGTAGCTATTGGTCGAGTTGTATGTCTTGTTGCGGAAGTGGTAGGTATTGGTTGTAACTCTAGGCCTTGTTGAAGATCTTGTCGTTGTCGATACTGTTGTATCTCATTAACTTGCATTTTGACCCAGTATTCGACTTTTTCAGATTGGCAGTTATTTTTCTATTTCTTAGCTGCACGGCAAGAAAAAGATCCATTGCTTGTTAGTTTCTGAAACCTGACGTGCGTTATTTATTTACTTTAATGTTTGGCTGTTTATTTCTTCAGCTAAATACATATTCCAGTCCTGCAGATGTTTTATTTTGAAATTACAGACTTTGTTTGGTTCAAGTTACCACAGGGTATGGTAAGGAGCGGAGAAAGCAGACCATTAACTTATCCAAGATTGCACTGTGTTAACAGAATAACCTTTAATTTTGAATACCTGTGTTGGAGTGTATGATATCTGTTTTGGATTTTTGACGTTCTAGTGTTGTTTTTTATTTAAATTTGTGTTTGTGAGTTTAGTGTTATTTTTTAAAATTTTGAGTATTTGTGATTTATTGGTTTATGAAAAGTGTGTGTATTGGGGATCTACGGTCTTGTCTTCAAAATGTAGCGTAAATGGGAGTGGGAGGCCTAGACGCTTTTATAAAACATTTTATTTTAGTCGTGTGGTAAACAGAGATTATTAATGCATACTAAGATATGATACGCGGTTTGGTGGTCAAAGATTTACGGAGGATAAGATCGTGGGAGACCTCGGTGCTTTTTTTAAATGAGGATAAGAAGGCAATTACTTTGGAAAAAATAATTTAAAAATAGCATATTTATCTTAAGATTTTTCCCAGAAGTATTGAAAATACGAGGATGGATAGCCCTTGCTTGGGAAAAAAATAAATTGTTACGCCAGGAAAAGGTCAAGGAAACATAAATTTAAAATTATAGGATAGGAGGGTGAGTGGCCCAAATTATAGGATACCACTGTTACTATGCTGCCTAGTAAATCCTGAATAAAAGTGTTGCCGATCTAATAACCAATATGATTGCCATGGCGGCCAGAGAACAAATTATATATCACTATTCCTCGTGAATGGATCGTCGTTTTGACATAATACTTTCACTAAAGGATTCAGCGCGATATCAAGTTGGTTCTAAGTTTAAATATTGTCTCTCGGTGAACCAATATGACTGCTCTGGTAGCCATGTTTAAAGTATTGTTCTCGCAATATCTCCTTAGCAGTGTGGTCTTCATGATTATCATCTCGAAAATGTTGTTATGGCTACTCCTTGTACGTATTGTTGTGTCGATAAGGTTTTCACAAAAAAGACTCTTTTTTTGTGATGTCTATTTGGTTCTAAATGAAAACAGACAGTCAATATGTCCGCCAACTTGAATATTTGTTTAAATCACCACTTCTCCAGAACGGTATATCATTTCAACATCAGGCTTTCAACAAAAGATATTTTATGACAAATAATAAGCCCTTTAATCAAAACTGTCTTAATATGACATCCAGTATATATGGCAGACATATTTTTATGATGATCCTTAATTGAAATGGTACTAATCAATCCCCCAATTTTATATTAAAATCTTTCTATCACTATTTCGACAGAACTTTATGGCCACGTTGAGCTTACGCTTAAAGACTACTTAAAAAATATAATCTTGTCGGCAAATATAAATAGTGTCGATACTACCGAAATATAATCGACATGGTAACCTTGACAAATCTAGCTATGGCTGCTTCTTTTTATGAATATATTGTCATGGACAATTTCACTGAAAGACTTCTTTCAACCTTTGGTTGGTCCTAAGTAAAAATGGTATTGATGAATCGCGGCCATCGTGAACATCCTATTATCGCTACTCATTTTGATGAGATGGTAGTTACTACTGTTCCTGAACATACTGACATACCTATATTGAAACAAACAAATTGCCATACCCACACTGAAACAAATAAATTGACATACCTATATTGAAACAAACGCCTTGTTCTTGCAAGATATAATTGTTCTTGTTGTATTAAAATGACGCTGAACTAACTTCCAAAGAGATTGCCTTGATGGTAATCGAAAATAGTGTTTATATGGCCTTTTCTTTTGAAGTGATCGTCGTGTCATTTTTTTTTTTTTTTTTTTTGTTGCTAAAACATTGTAGCAGGATGTAGATTTTTGTGAATGAAATTTTGGTGTTCGTCTGAAAGAAACATCCGAAATATAAGTCGAATGACGCAAGTTTTATAATTTGAGTGTTTACCCAAAAATTATTATTATAGATTTTTAGCAAAGTTAGCATGTATGACTATCTTGACACTCGTCGGAGAGTTAAGTTTAATGATATTTTTCTATCCATGATATCCGACCAAAGATCAAAGGTCATAACAAAGAATTGTATACTGCACTTAGAAGTATCCTGTGAACATAATACGTACAGAAAGATTCGGTACGAAAATGGGTTTGTTATTAAAATTTTGGCCTGTTGGATTTTATCAAGAATATCTCAGGTGGTTTCTGTACTCAGCATCTAAAATAAATTAAGATAAAAAACCTATACGTTCTTTTCAAACAGTAGATAGTCGGTATTCGGTTACTCTGGTATTTAAACACTCTGTTTATGATTTATTACTAAACAATGTAAAATCATTGCTCTTTTATAGTTACTCATCAGTTCGAGTTCATGGAAGTTTCCTTTGTCGGGACTGCAAATATCCATGACAATGACAATAATGAACAACGTTTCAGAAGACATAGATATATGAAGGCAAGGATGAATGAAATATCAAAATAATGTTAGAATAACGTTTAGAGAGTTCATACATATAACAGTATCTAACGGTTATCATAGGCAAGATCCTACATTCATATGTGTGTGTGGGTCTAGTTACCCGTAGATATGAACTTCTATCATTTGTAAAGACTCTACAGAAAACATATGATCATGCATAAAGAGTTTTTTAATACTTTATTTCTGATATTCTGAGATAAATGCATGTTCTTATTTGACACGGATCGTATAGATGATTTCGTAGATTGGTTAGTTGTTTCAAATTTTTCTATATTCAACAATTTAAATACTTTTATATACACTGGTTTGTTTTGTTGTTGTTTTCCTAATAATAAGGTCTAGTGCATGTTTTGCATAATTATTCTTCATTTTCACATTCTGAATAACATGGTCTGGTGTATATTTAACATAATTACTCTTCATTTTCACATTATCAATAACTTGGTCTGGTGTATATTTAGCATAATTACTCTTCATTTTCACATTCTGAATAACATGGTCTGGTGTATATTTAGCATAATTACTCTTCATTTTCACATTCTGAATAACATGGTCTGGTGTATATTTAGCATAATTACTCTTCATTTTCACATTATCAATAACATAATCTGGTGTACATTTAGCAAAATTACTTAACATTTTAATATTCTAAAATAAATGTTAGTCATCTTCAGTTACATTTGGGATCAGTTCGCTCCGGTGGCCTAGTGGTTAGAGCATCTACCTCTTATGCGGGGGTTGTGGATTCGAACCCCGGAGCTGCCTCGCTTGGCGCTCAGCATTAAGAGGTTAGTGTTAGGACTGATTGGCCTGGTGTCAGGATAATGTGACTGGGTGGGACATGATGCTACATGTCTGCGGCATGACGCCCCGGTGCTAGACATCATTAAAACTGTCACACTGTAGACACACACGCACACACACACACACACACACACACATTTTGGATCTAAGTAAATCCGTTTTTGTTTTGGAATATTTGGATCATGGATAAAGATTACGTTAAAGCAGTAAGCCAAGGACATAAATACACACACCATAAAGCTTAAACTTAATGGGTTTCATTATATAATACTTATTAACAAACATATATGTATGTATGTATGTATGTATGTATGTATGTATGTATGTATCTGTGTGTGTGTATGTGTGTGTGTGCGTTGTAAAACCTATCGCTTATTTATTGGCAGAGCTCGTACTAGTACTTTTCAGTATAAATATATTTCTGTAGACTAAGAAAGGTCATACCAAATTCACATAACTTTTATTTACCCAAAGTGTATCAAACAAAATTTGTATTTCAAGTTTCATATAGATTTTTGGAATATTATTTAAAATGCAATTATTGAATAAATACATGTGAATACAGTAAATACTTTCAATCGTATCGCTATTGCGAATATAAACATTTCTTAGTCTGAATATACTTAGTTGACCATGTATGTGGACCAGTAATTCCTTTGTCATTATTTACCACCATTCCAATAATATTAGTTTTGTCAGTTTTAATTTTAAATTCAATTTAGCACATTAAAACCCAACCGCCTTATCATTATACATTATACAAGAATCGTGTTTGCAAATAAAATGTATGCATATGGGGAAAATATGAAAGATGTATAATTAATTTTGACACATGTAATAATTTTAGCCTTTAACAAGATTTCCATTTTATTGTACCCACTATCACTGCGTATGAACGACAAACGAGATTAATTCAGATGTTATCACAGAACAGCAAAAGAATATAAATTTAGTTTTCCGAATTCTGTATTTTAAACATCGCCCTTACGACTTTTATATTTTTTAGTTTGTTTTTTTCTAATCTACTTAATAATTTAATCTTACACTATCTTTTTCCAACCTAGAATGTGCTTTGATTACTCATGACGACACCCAATTTATGTATGTACAGTTAAGGTCTCGTTTTCCGAACCCAACTTAAATAGGGCTATCTGTGGCCTGTCTATTACCAGTGGTTTTTTGATTATGTTTTCTCCAGTTTTCTTTTATCTTTTCAATCTTCGCCTCACCTCCACATTTCCATCTAGAAAACTTTCAAAATAATAATAACAATAAATGAAAGGACTTGACGAACACTCGAGGGTAAATAAATTAAACACATATATATTATTATTCCTTCATTTGCTGATATTGCATTTGTTTAAGGAAATGAATTGCGTTAATCAGAACAAATAGCGTCTAGGTTCAGTCTGATACAAATATGTACCATTGCCCGTAGGTACAGTCTGATACAAAGGTGTACCATTGCTCTTAGGTACAGTCTAATATAAACGTGTACCTCTGCCCGTAAGACTGAAATTATTTTCACCTTCAGTTTAAATCTTAACTTGCTTTTTCAAGTAAAGCAGGTGTTATGTATATTTAATTTAATTGTTCGTCTGTTAGTTTTAATTTGTTTTATTTCATTACATGTTATTGTAATGTAGCATTGTTTGCTGGACTTGACCTTGTCCAAAACTGAGTTTATTTCTGCTTGACTTGATTGACTTTATAAAGATTTTTTAAATTTCATTTATATAAACAATTAATAAAGGCTTCATTATTCTATATGTGTATGAGCTTATTAACCGAATTATTATTCAGGTAAACAAGAAGGAGTCAATATGTTGATCAGGGTCAAGGTTTCGGAGATTCCTAAGTGAATTTTATAGGTTATTGTGTTGTAAATAAACAAGACTCATTAGATCATTCTAGAAGGCTATTTTCCATTAGGTAATGGTTGTTTTTAGAAAATGCTAACGTGACCTGAGGTCAAGCAGAGAACAATATTATCTTGTGACTGAGGATTTTACCAGTTGTGCTTTAACATCTGGCACTCTAAGTTGTTACGACACTATGCTCTTATAATAAGTAACAGAAAATAATGAAGACAACAGTCGTTGTAAAAATTAATAAATAATTCATTTCACTAGACTAGCAAGGTATTAAAAAATAAGAAAAATGACCTTACGGTATTGCAAATTAAATCCAAATTGTAGTCCAGAAATTAAAACACAAATCCTATCTTTAAATCACAAGTTCTAAGTAAATCTCAGTTCAAATTTCGATGAAATTCAAGATGGAAGGAGATGACGTCTGTAATAGTCAGCGTTGTACTGATGTGTCAATAGTCTCTTGTTGAATCACAGAAAATATTATTCCAGTTTTTGAATTTCGTACAAATTCCAGTAAATGTTTTTGTCCAAGAATTATCGGAGCACTTTTGTATTTCCAGGGAAAACAATCACTTGAAGTCAATAATTTTAAGAAAATAAAATTTAGCCCAAACTGGTCTGTTCTAGACTTGAACAGAATTTTATTCAGGACTTGTTATTGCTAGGATATGTGTTTTTAATTCTTGGATTATTTTTGGATTTATTTCGCAATACCATAAGTTCTGTTTTTCACCTCATTTTTCACTTTGTATTCTAGGGAAATAAATTATTTGTTAAATTTTGCAAAACTTGTTGTCTTCACTCTTTTCTGTTACGTATTTTAAGAGCATATACTAATAACACAAAAAGAACAGGAAAACTGCACAAGAACAGGAAAACAGTACAAATGGAGAGAGAGAGAGAGAGAGAGTCTTGAAGGATTTTGATCTTGGATGTATGATGAAGAGGCTATAAGTATAGGAAGTGAATTAGAATAACTAGAATTCACGTAAGTGATATAAATATTCAAGAAATAATAAAAGACAAGCAAGCTTTAAATATTTTATCATATATTCTGAGACAGAGAGAGATGACTGAAATATGTATTCTTAAATAATCAACAACGTTTATATACTTTCAGAGATATGTTTACCCCCCCCCCCAAGGTATAAAGAAGGGCAACTCAAAATGCTGACAGTAGTACTTATTGGGACAATTTTCATTCAGCTGCGACAGGTGGCAGCAGCGTCCCACGAACCAGCATCCCTGTTATCGGAATCTGAACTCCAGTCTCTACCTGCAGCTGCTGTTTTTGAGGGTAACGACCTCACCCGTATAAGCGCCTCTTTGCGTTACTTGCTTCCAGAAAATGAAAATCTTGTGCCATTCATATCAGACTCTCAGAAAATCTATATGTCCAGTAAAGGAATTACGGGTAGTGGTGTAAATGGATTACCCGAGTCTTCGGATTGTATTATTAGCTTATACAAATCTTCCATCTCCAAATTCAGACATGAGGTTTGGTACAATGAATGGAACTTTGTATCACTACATCTCACCTTTCCGGACGGAATTGAGGTCCAGGGTAATACAGGTGTAGTTGGACCTTTGGTTTGGATTTGGACATTCTACGGCAATAAAGGCGCCCTAGAGTTCCTAAGTTGGCCGATAGAGTTTGGGATTTGGTCGATGGGATTTTTAAATGCGAACTCAGGAGATTTACCGAACTTCAGACTTAATGTTACGGGTAACTGTTCGAATATGGTTGTTGGAGAGAACAAAACCAATTATGCAATAAGCATCGCACTTAAGGAGGCCGTTGACGAAATTTCAAACGTGAGTGAGATCTACGCACCGAGCTTTTGGTGTTTCAAAAGAAGAATTTTCATCAACCCTGACTTCATATATTATATGTGTCTTCATATGGTATGTCCAGTTGAGGCCTTAAAATATCAATGTTGCTCGAACTTTTTTAACACAAGAACACTGAAGAGGGATGTTAGCTGTCCTGGAGAAGATAAAAACAGTTTAACATTTACATACGATGTACTATGGTGGGTATTTCCAACAGTTCTAGCCGTATTATTATTTGCTTTTTCTCCGCTGTTACTTATGAACATGGCTTGTAAAGTTTGCAAGTTGACAGAATCGTTCAGAGTGAAAGGGAATGCGTCTGACAAATCGTACGAAGAAATCGGTGATGGAGATGGAAATAAATCTGAAAGTGACGAAGAATGGGTATTCTACTCTGAACAAAAAGCGGTGACTATATTCTCCTCTTTGTTCCTACCGATAGGACGACATCTTATGGGACATGGGCCTAAAGTATCGATCGTCTTTCGAGTTCTCGTTCCGATATTCAGCCTAAGTGTCATCGGCTTGCAGATTATCCTTGATTCGATTTATCTTCGAGATTTTGTCATTGAGGGAGTCCAGAAAGGTGTTCCAATGGGTTTTCGTTCAATGATTGCCGGATTTAACGATAGCAAACGGAATTTTCTTCGCTTTGTTGGTGGACCGTACATTGCATGTGGGCTGTATCTTTTCATCACCTGCCTCTTTTTGGCTCTGCCACCTGACTTATCTCTCTTTCTTGAAAGAGGATTAACGAATACTCATGACGTCCCTACCTCTGCAATCAAGATTGACTTCCGATCGATTGAAAGACTGGGATCAGTTTCATTTTGTAATAGAAAAGGATATAAAAAAATTTACAGATTATTTTTGGCACAGTTTTACATGCTGATTAATATAAAATTCTGGAAAGAAGCCATTGAAATGCAACGGCAACGGTGGAACAAAGTCTACGTCCGGAGGAGATATCTTCTGTTCTTCCCGTATGTCCTTGTATGTGTCATGGAGCTAATTGCTTGTATCCTCTACTACGGCCTACCCATTCTGCCATTCACAGTGACTGTTATTAGAGCGTATTGTGGACACCTGTTGAAGGTAGTTAAGAACTTCAGACTCGCTATTTTTAGATACATTGGATACGTATTGTTGTTTATAGTGACGGGAGCTGTATTGTTCTTTGTTTATATGTTCTGCACGATTTTTCTGGACGCCTGCCTCTTCTTCAGTCGTGTTTGTATTTTTACCTACACTGGAATCATTGTGTATCCCAAAATATCGTATGGATACCTCATATTTTCCTTCACGATAATCTACTACCTTTGGGACAGTGTCAAAGAGTACAGTGAAAAATATCAAAGGTTGTTGAAAGTTGTCATCAGAGTATGTAAAGCGCTGGAAAAAACTAAACGGGGACAGCGTCTGGTTGTCTCACAAAATGGGACTGAAGGAATAAGTGGGAACATGTTTGAGCACGTGATTGAACGGCACTGTCCTCGTAGAAAGCAGATTTTTGTGTCGTTTTTAAAGGTCATCATAATTCTTGTTATCCTTGGTCTCTCCGTGAATCTCCTCATGAAAACAGATCAGTTTAAAGAGCTACATGTTGTCATGCACGTGGGCACTGCTCTTTTCATCTGCGCGTTTCCCAAGATTCTTGGATCTATGTGCAGCAGTTCTGATCGCCGAATAAAATCAAAAAGACACGTACAGAAAGTTTTGAAAACAGTGCGAAACTACCTTGGATATATTCCTGCAAACTACGAATGTGGTGATGAAGAAGACGACAGTGATACACCATTATTTCGTGACCCTCTTGTTCCTTTACGTCATGATACCCTCCCATTAAACTTTGGCAATGCAGATAGCCATTAATAACCAGAATACATTTTGATCAGTGATTAATGGTTTGGTATACAGTCACTTGGAAGAATATAGTTAATTAAAGTTATATTGATGTAGTAATTGATATTTTATGCTCTGCTTGGAAAGAGAATCAAACTGATTCATGACTCTAATTTAGAGGGTATGTATAAACCATGTATAACAACACACACACACAGATATATATATATATATATATATATATATATATATATATATATATATATATATATATATATATATATATATATATATATATATATATGACTGATTTTCTGTATGACTCTTGTGTCACTACCTTGGTGTTGGATGTAAGCGTCATTCAGTCATTTCAGTGCTATCTCGTACAAGCTATTTCGTTAGTTCGTTCATAGTTTGCAGTTTTGACGAGTTACTTCAGGTTCTTAAGTTTCAATTGTATATATTAACTGTTAACTTAAGTGTGCAATCGCAAATTGGCAGAACATGGTGTTCGCCGAGGTAGAATTAAAAAGTCTAAAGTCACATGTGTTTGCAGACAGCGTTTCGAGAAACTGAGTCCCAGTATTTTAATACTTAAAAGAACATAATAGTATCACTCATATGCATATCTACGCATAGTTGACTCCCAAAGTGATTAATAAATAATCTTTGCACTCCAAATAAAACATGCCGGCTTTAAGGCCAATTGGTAAAAACAACTCTAGTTTTCTTCACTATCGTTTACTTTCTCTGGTTTTAGGCAGTTAAAAAAACTTAACATCTTAGATGAGCAAAGGAAGAAATTGAGATGTTCCTTTCTGTAAATAGTATTCCATACAATATCTATGAACATTCTGGAATCTTTCTAATACTTTGTACGAGGATACAGAAGTCAAGTCACTGATTCCCTGAAACAGTTTCTTTTTTAACTTTTGTGATCCACCTATGCATGCAAGTGTTTCAGTTACAAATATTATTGTTATTTTTTTAAAAATAAACAGAAAACGAAAATGAACATGTACAAACTCTTGCTGGTTCTTGAGTATTCTTTTTGTCTGTTCAGATGGTGTTCTTTCTTGTCACAAAATATTGTGATGCATTTTTCAATTTTACTTTGTTTTATTGCAAAGCATGTACAATTTTAATAAATGAAGAGAAAGCTAATGTAACGGTTCTTCCTTTCTCCACAGCTTATTTGATGTAATTTTATGGTTATTTGATAAACACTATTCTCATTGTCAATTGAATTGTGAATTTATTTCCTTTTTGTACTGCATAAATTAGAAGTCACACTGTGGAAGAAAATATGTCATTATCTCCCACCTTCAAAACTAATTTCACATGATAGTTAATTATCATGCTTTTACTAAACTATTGCTAACAATAAAACAGGAGTTTAGGACATGCCCATTGAGCATTTGTGAGTCATCCTAATAAAGTGGCAATATTGTGGCTCGATGGCATTAAGTTAGGCGTCTGCGTACAGTTACATGATTGCTACATTGCTTATAACGTTTCAAGTCGCAAAACTTTACTCACGTATTGACATAGTACACAGTTTTGTTGACCGTTACTTCCGGATTTAGTCAAACTATTTAGATGGAATTTTTCATTAATTTGTAATAATACTTGTGTTTTTTCTTTGTATTCTGTATTGCTTTGTTTGGCTTAGTTTTTTTTGTCTTCCTTTTCTCCATTTTCCAGAGGGTAGTATATCATTGTAACGGTTTATTGTGAATTAAAGGCAGACATGTACTGTGTAAAGTGATGTGATATGATGTGATTTACATTTTTAACGTAGCTTTAACAATTTTCCAGTCATATCGCTACGATGTCTGCAGTGTAGCTATTTAAAGTGATGTCTAGCACTGGGGCATCATGCCGCATACATGTGGCATGATGTCCCACCGAGTCACATTATCATGACACCAGGCCGACCAGTCCTAACACTAACCTCTTAATGCTGAGCGCCTAGCGAGGCAGCTGTTAGTGCCATTTTTATAAGTTTTTGATATGACTCGGCTGGGGTTCGAACCCACAACCTCCTGCATCCGGGACGGACGCTCTAACCACTAGGCCACCGGAGCGGTCTACCGTGTAAAGCACTGGACCACTAATTATTGTACACGGAAAGAATCAGTCTACTAATGGGGAGGATTATAAACCAGGGTACTAAGCCCATTTGCTAGTAAATATATTTAACTTTTTGCATTAATTATTTCATGAAATTGACCCGTTTTCCGGGGCTGAAACAAAAATTAACTAACTCTTATAAATGGCAGAAAACTTGTGATTGTTGTTTGCTAATATAATGCACAAACTATTTTTCAAACATTGATTTCTTTGGGAAACCGGTAAGTGGTACTATCCCTAACAGACTTTCTAAACTCATCGCGTTTAGGGATAGCAACATGCACGAGGTTATAAATAATCAACTGTCTCAACTGTCTCAAATTTCATCTCTATAAACTGCTTGCAAGAGAAGAATGTTTATTTACTCTTTGTAAAAAGTAATTAAACATTATTCGGTACGCTAAAAGCACAACAGTTTAATTGTTGCATAAAATTATTACCCACTTTGATGCTGAGAAAAACGTAATTCAGTCAATTGCAGTTGCTAAAACTTTCATTTGAAAAAATGTCTTGATCTTTATTACTAGCTGATCGGCATTCGAAAAATGATTCGATTGTTATACAAATGTCTTGTTTGTGCATAGAAAGAGCGTATGAATAGCCTTCATAAGTATCTCAATTTCGTAAACCCATGGACAAATTGCATTGCAAATTCGGTGAAGTTCGCATCATATAAAAATAATGCATCGACCGTCTGCCACTTCTGCCTCTCCGCGCAAAAACACACAAAACTCCAAATATTCAGTCTTGACTTTACAAAGCTTATGAATCAGTGGTGTATTCTTTGCTAATTAACGGAGTTTGAAATACCAATATTTGAACATGGTTGTACCTGTTGAGTTATACAAATCTGGTATTACTGGTGTTACAGATACTTCAAGCAATAACATTACTACGAATTTCTATAATAAACAATGTACACAAGGTAGAACGCAATATAAATGTTGGAATATGTACTAGAGTTTGGTATTTTAAATTAAAATGAGACTATTGAGATTTAATTAGAATTTGGGTTTAAAAGTTTATTGGGTGAGGAGTTTATATTGCTCAAGGTCAAGACACAGAAACTAACCTTCGCAAGAGTATGTCACCATAACCACTCATCTTGCTGTTTTCTGCCTTGTATAAGCAAAACTAGGATATAGGATATAATTGTTTAAATTTGTTGTCACACAGTATAACTCGTTGTAATAGATGCTTGCAACTTAAAAATATTAACTGAAATATTTTGGACACATCATCTTAACCCAGTCTTGCTTTCTTGGTACTGTAATGAACGCTTTCTTGAATCAACATGCTTCCTTTCATACCAGAGGTGTTAACGTTCTAGATTGGATTCTATAAGTCAATACCAACATGTTTAACATGTTGAAAGTTCTGGGAAGTTCCGAAGCTGTGATAATAATGAAGCGTGATGCAGTGTTTCAAAAGTCATGTATAGAATATTAATTGCTGATTCCAAATGAAATTTAACCACTGTTTCAGAAATTGATACAAACTGAAAAGAAGCCACTGTATAAGAAACGAGGATTGAGATTATTTTATTTGCGAGTCATTTCGGAGTCAGAAAGACTAATCACAAGATCTTTAATTTTCATTGGACGAAAATTAAATAGTAGGATTTGTTCCTTTTGAACTAGGTTTTGGACGTACCATCCGTGAACCATTGAAGTTATGAAAAGAGAAACTCCTTTCAACCGAAGATTCAGACATTAGTCATGTCCCTTATGTCAAATAGATGTTGTCAAAGGCTTGTGATGAAGTAAAGAACTAATCCTCAATCTACTCAATCAAAATTAAGTTAAGGTATGAGAGAAACACAAAAAAAGGAGTTTCAAGCCTGGTGATAGAGTTCTGGCTCTCTTAACCATATCTCAAAATCCTCTTTAAACTATGTATTATGGTCTTCATAAAGTTGAAATAAAAGTAAGTAACATAAATTATATCATCAACACTTCTGTGAGGCAGAAACGAAAAAAAACTCTGCCATATAAGTATGTTGAAGGAGTATGTTGATACAAATATCATTGTTAATTATTATTAATGAGTTTAATTGTACCTGCCCAACACATCGCGGATTTAAATGATGGCATGAAAATTGGACTGTAGTGACTTTGGGTTAACCAGTCTTCGGAATTCAAATAGTAGAGAATCTGGACCAAACACTTTTGCATCCACAGGCACAAGAGAAGAATGTTTTGAAACAGGTATAATATAAGCACCAGTTTCCAGATGTTCCAACACAAACAAATACAATCTATCATGACGCAGAAATAGCAGATTTTACACCTGTGAAAAAACATCTTTACAGGATGCATCTTCTCAAGCAGTAAAAGGAAATTCAATATTTGATGGAGAATAATTTTATTGAACCAAGTGAAAGTAATTCGAGTCCGCCATATATTCCTTTGCCTAACCCAGATGATACCTTCCGTATGTGCACTGATTACAGAAAAGTGAAATGTGTCGCCAAAACAGATTCATTTCCAATACCAAGAAATTCTACCTTTAAAAGGATTCTGGCAGAATCCGCTTACAGAAAGAGCAAGCAAAATCTCGGCATTTACATCTCCAGATGGACTTGATCAATATAAAGTGATGCCATTCGGTATGAAGAATTCTCCGTCATTCCAAAGTTAAGTGAACTTTATAACATCTAATATACACGATTGTGATGCGTACATTAATGACGTTATTATATACAACAAGACTTGGATAGATCACCTGGAAACCATCCAGAAATTCTTTGGTCGACTGAGTGATGCAAATTTGACAAACAATTTCAGTGAAAGTAAGTTTTGCTGTGCATGTGTTACGTTTTCGAAGACATATTATGGGGCATAGTTAAAATAAACATATAGAAGTTAAGGTAAATGCTCTCTCTGAATTCCAGTGTTTATCAGTAAAAAAACAAATTATGAGATATTTGGGTATGGCTTGATATTATCGAAAGTTTTGCTTCAATTTTTCCATAAATAGCTGAAACCTGAGCAATTTGTTTTGTAAGAGTACCAAGTGTTTTTATTCTGACAAATTTATGTTTGTCTTTTAATAAATTGAATGTTCTGCTCCAGATTTCAGCCAATCATTTAAAATGTCCGTTGATTCAAGTGATGTAACGGTTACTGGCGTATTAATTCATGAAGACAAGTGTGGATCATCCAGTGTGCTATTTATATAAACGGCTAAAGAAGCATCAGAAAAATTAGTCCACAATAAAGAAGGAGTTCTTGCCTGTAGTGGTGGCTTTACATTTGCAACACTTTAAAGTGTGTGTTAATTTAGCTCCTTCTCCTATCATTGTATTCAGTGATAACATCCCCATTTACCTTCATCAGCAAAAGGTAAAACAAAATTCAGAGATTTTTAAGATAGGGTTAGATGTTGCAGAATTACAACAACGATATTATGTACATCAAGGGAAAAGTAACTTTACTGCAAATCATTTTAACGTGTAGAAAGGTTCTTGGTTGCTTTATTTTGTTTATTTTATATATATTTTTGTGACAACCTTAAAGATCTTCCTGTTTAATTTTATTATTATATTATCATTTGTATTTTTGAATAATATGTAAAGGAAACTGTTATTGCATAAATCTGTATGAGGGAAGGCTTTATGTATGTATGGGTTGTCTTTTACCTTTAATATATGTCTGTAGATTGCATATGGTTTGTAAATAGATGTATACAAGCTATACGGGGCCTTTAGTGGCCGAGTGGTATAAGGCGCTCTCCGTTACGGATCACTGCCATCTCACCTCTGTCTGCGTTGGTTCGAGTCTCGGATTCGACTAATGTGGCTTTCTGAGAAAGCTGGCCAGTAGCTTGTCGTGGGTCGGTGGTTCTTTCCGGTTTTTTTCCGGGTTCTTCCTCCACCATTAATACTGGCCGCCATGTATAGCCTATCGTGTGCTGCAAAATGGCGTTAAACCCTACAACAACAACAACTACTACTACAAGCTTTACAATTAGTCGTAATAATTAAGGTGTACCAATGCTTGGGTGAATTTCCCACTTGATGATTGAGTCAAATGAGTTCTGTTGCGAAAAGGCCGCGTAGCAGGTATTGCGAGATATTGCTATGTTGATCCGTATGGATGTATATAAAGACAAAGAGGTGGACAATTAGTTCATTATTATTTCATTCTTATTCTCTATGAAATTGTTTTAATATGAGTCTGCAGATGTGTTTACTGTTGTGTTTAGATATAATTTGAGATTAAAAATGTATTTGTATTATTAATTGAATTTCCAATGCGCACTTATTACTGTTTGGACTAACATATTTTTATGGGATCATTGTGAATGTATTCAAATAAGTTCAGGACAGTGACATTGTGAACACATCAAAACTGCTGGCACATCAGTTCACTCAAGGGTCTTGAATTCATTCTGAAGATACTATTATTTTGGACTTGTGTAGAACTTGTTTGGATTAATAATAATGCTGTATTCCTTTCAAATGTTCATTTTATAACTTAACAAATTAAATTGTTACGGTTGACAAAACGTGGTTTTGCTTATTTCTGTTACTTTGTTTGAGACAATAGAGCCGTAACAGGAGGGAATTTGCATAGATTAAATTTTAAAAACAAGTTCTACTGTGTGGCTGCAATGTTGACAAGAATATGGAAAAGCTTTGTAGCTGATTCACGGTAAATAAAAGGAACTTGATATCCTTCTAACATCTGACTCGAAAGTCTCCGAATAGTGTTGGAAAGGATAATAATGAGTTAAGGTTTTAGTTAAAGCATTTTGTAGGAAGACAAAGACATCCAATATAACGGCTCTTCTTGTTCTACAGCACACGGAACACTTTATTCAAAGATGAAAAATTATATTATGAACATGACATGAAGCAAGTGGAGATTGGGGTCACTAAATTCAGGATGATTTTTAATAATTTACATGTCTCATGACTTTTGAAAGACATAACTAGACAACATTTTAGATAATCTAGTGGAAATGTATACAGTTCTGCTAGATCAACGAAGTGTTCGGTCTAGATCAGGGGTCTCAATCACTCGGGACTCGGTTCGCTTGCGCCCCTCCAAGCGGTATCCTGTGGCCCGCAAGTTGACCTCTGGTCTAGATGTTGACTCCAGGAATGGAGGACACAAATTGAAACTAATTAAAACTGGATAACTCTCCGACTGAAGAAAATTCTATTTTGGACAAAGAATGCACAATATTGCAGATAATCAAAGTTTAATTGTGTAAAGTTTTAATGTCTCTTTTTTATACAATACATGCTAATGCACAATGAAAACTTCATTGGACAAACTGTAACTGTGAATAATAATAATAATAATAATAATAATAATAATGATACAAAATATTGTAAACTGTAATAGCTATTTGTTATTAAAAGCCTTATGATAGCTCTCTAATAAAGTTATGAGATCTATGAGTTAACACTGTTATAAAATATATAATGAACTAAATATGAGTTAACCCTGTTATAAAATATATAATGAACTAAATATGAGTTAACCCTGTTATAAAATATATAATGAACTAAATATGAGTTAACCCTGTTATAAAATATATAATGAACTAAATATGAGTTAACCCTGTTATAAAATATATAATGAACTAAATATGAGTTAACCCTGTTATAAGATGTGTTATACATTAAATATGAAGTAACGCTGTTATAAGTACAGTATGTGCCGCAACGCTCGAGGAAAGGGGATTCCCACCTGACGATAGAACCGAGGGCAGTGAAAAACTATATTCATATATTGCATTAACTATGAATTAACACTGTTATAAGATGTTTTATGCATTAAATATTAACAGTGCCATAACGTATAATATGCATTAAATGAAATATCTTTAAAAGTGTATAGGATATATAATAAAGTGTATATGGTATCTAATATAGATCATACTATATCTTATTAAAATCAATTAAATATCTTATAAACGTTGTAATTAGCACATCATAAATGTGTATCTTATTAACAGGGTAATTGACATATCATACATGGATGCGATATCTTATAAACAGGGTAATCCAACAGATATCTTATGTTTTAAATATCTTTAAAGGTTTACAAGATACGTAATACAGTCTACAAGATGACTTGTAAATAAATAGAACGATATATAATCAAATGTAACATATACTGTCTGGTTTAAACATTGATTTGCCATATTTTCAGCAGATAGAGTAACGCTACAAATTCTCAACTTATGAAATTGTTATTAGAAGTTAAGAGTTACATTGCAAAGATGGCAACTGCTAATACCAGTGGACTGATCAAGGCACATAAACACAACTGATAAATGAAAGTTGCAGATGGTCCACCTAATGCGGATATTTATAATCTAACATTGTACATAATGGTCTAACTGTAGATGATTCTAGGCATAACGAGTGGAACACTAACAAATAAGGTATCTTTAAAGCTCAACATTTTCTTCATATGCAGGCCTTTAGCTCGATGCTTGTCCTATGGGAAATAATTATACTAACAATTATACCATATATACAGTAAATAAAAGAGGCGAGATCAGTAAGAAAAGCTGCTGAATCCAAGCAGCATTTAGCTACTAGTATGCACTGTATCGGTCTTATCACTCTGTATCGGTCTTATTGAACCTTACCATGATTTTTATTATGAAGGAGATTTGGCAGAAGTAATCTGAATTGGATAAATAACTTCTAAAGAATACAATATTATGTTACGTATATTTGATTTCATTTATATTTGATTTAATTTGTGTTTGTGTTGATTTGATTTTCTGCGGGTTTTGGAATCTTTTTATTTTCTTTACATGTCAACGAAATGTAATTTTGTTTTTTAGAAATTTGATATTTTCCAGAAAAGTCAGTTTGACCTGAATTTTTTCTTAGATACCTAATAATAGAAACACTTGTTTTTATTTTTGACTTAGTTCCTGGCCTTGATTGAGGGTCAAGTAAACAACTTTTTCTCGGAGTAAAATGATTGGTTCTCATCAAGGACATACAGGAGCTATGTGATTTTTATATGTAAACATGATCACGTGATCCTCTATTTCGCAATTAGGCATTTCCAAAATTGCGAAATACTTAGTATTAATGGTGATGTTTAGAGAGAGCTAGAGATCTCAGAGTCCGGGCTTTTAAAACACTTGATGTCAAGTTGTTTTCTTCTGTTGTGACCAATATTGAATTTTTGAGTTTTTGAGTTATTTGTTAATTTGTCCTTAGATTATTTGAACTCTACAAGATTAATTTGTTTCTCTGGAAATATTATTGTATTCACACAGAATTCTTGAACAAGGACCTTTCTTGAATTTTTTTTTTTTTTTTTTTTTTTTTTTTTTTAAATTTCCAAGACCAAAGGATTAATTATTGTGCTTCTACAAGGAACTGTAGACTTCAACACAGTACAAGTTACGACATACGTCATCACCTTCCATCTTGGATTCTTCATCGGAACTCGAACTTAGAATCATTAGAACATTTCAGTATTAGGACTTCAAAAATTTTATTCGTGGATTATTCTTGGATTATTTTTTGAATTGATTCTGGAAATAGTAAGTTTATATATTTTCATGTTTACAGAATTTTTCCTGGGAAATAAATTATTTGTTATATTTTTCAAAGCTTGTTGTTTTCACTCTTTCTTGTGTTACTGTTGATTCGAGCTTAAACGAGTAACATAAGAATTATAAGTAGACATTAAGTATTGTACAAACATCTCTGAATTACGTATTGTCTGTACTGAGGGTTACGGTTGGGAGTTTTTAAGTAGGAACAAACAAATTAATATGTAGGAGTACAGACAAATGATAAATTGATTTAAAATAAATAGATCATTTATGCATATGAAACATGTAGAACTTCAAAGGAAATCGAGAAGAGAGAAAACTATATAAAAACCAGTTGTGAAACAAACAGCACTTAATGCTCAAGTGGTGGTTCTGGATATGCCAGTGGTCTAAGGCGCTCACCTTTACAGATCACCCAAACAATCCACTCAAAATAGTGGTTTGACCCATAGCAATTGGTACAGAAATGAGATCAGCAGGGTTTAAGTCGAAAGGTTGAATGGAGTCACATATAGAAAGTCCCCCAAAGCTTCAGGGGGGGGGGGGGAATATATATATTAGTAATAAGTAATTAACTAATAAATTATCAGTCATATCAAAATTTAATTTTGTGACATATTGTGAGACGCATCATCTCAAGTCGCATTTCGTTGACTCCATAATCCAGTTAATGTTTATATCACTCCAATAGTCACAGTCATGTCAACTGTTATTTTTAATGTTTTAAATCTTAAAACTCCACTAAAATGTTTCCAGTGATGATTGTTTCCTTGTATTTGTCACGTCTTTCAATTGCACAGCCAAATATACAGCTGTTCCTATACAGAAGTTTAAAGGTATGCAAGTACTGCAGACATTTCTCACAGTGCTTGATACACACGACTGCATTCTGCAGAGTTTAAAGTCAATACAGTGGACCATAATGACTTAACATTTGATGGTACGAACACGTTCCATGATATGAGCGTTACTGCAGCCATAACACCAGAGACAAAAAGTAAAAGATATATCCCCAATGGTCCAAGTGACTTCAATGGACATGCATGCAGTTGGGCGAAACATATCCGTTTCTACAGTGGTGGCATAACTTATAGATGAGGCACCAACTATTAATCGTTCTTTTAATACCATAGTTAGATACATAACAGGCTCGGCAGTGTTAGACCCTAGATACCACATTATCGCAAGGGAGATCTGTGTGTGCGCATTTGCTGAATTTTCATTCATTCTTGCTAAAACACAGGTCGACACGTAAGATGGTTAGCTTTAATAGACTTCAGCTGCACATCATAACTAGAATATATACATGTGCACGAAGTGAAGAAACACGGATCAGTCATTATTGTGTGAATATTCCACACAATCATCTACCGAAGTGAAGAAACACGGATCAATCATTACTTTGTGAATATTCCACACAATTATCTACTTATTCGAATATGGTAAAATTGAACTCTCAGGACAATTTGTTCGCACATTACATAAGTACAGATATATGACAGTGAGAACAAAAGAAGATCCCATAAAATTTTACAAAAATCACCCTAAATATTTTGTCAAATCGTAAACGAAAATTCTGGTATTCTGGATGCATCACATGTGAAGATAATGGGCCATTACTGCCACCTTGACAAAAGAAAACATAATATGCTTGCCTCACTAACTGCTAAATGCATTCTCAACATAAACGGGATCTATTTATATAATTTATAATGTATATGAGAAAGTTACAATATGCCCTGTAGAATGATATAAGCTGTATTAAGTGGATAAAACACAGTCATGGCAACAACACTTCCCTGCAGTAAACATACAATATACTACAGCGTTTAGAAAGACACCTGTCATGGTCATACACGTTAGAGACAGATGTGAAACACAACTGAAGGACAAATGGCAAAACAGATTCCAGGCAACTTCTCAGCATAAATGATGGTAAGAAGCAAGAAAGACGAGTTTCTTATTAACAAGAATACAAGCAACGCTTCATTAACTTGCCTATTGATACATTACAAAAGAGTGGCTGCGTTATTCATCATGAAAAGGGAGATGCTAGTCTTCTTATAGTGTTCACTGCAGTAGAAATTACTATGTGAAGAAAACTGTTCCTGTAGGAGAAGATACAGATCTACTAGTACTTCTTGTGCTTCATGCTGACCTTACCGCTCGGAGGATCTGCGTAACACATAAACCAACAAAGTTCATTAAGATAAGCAAAACTCTTGAACACCTGAGCATATCATGTGCGTCTTGATGGTCCTAATCCACACACTCGTTAGAGCTGAGTCAACATCCGGTATATTTGGAATATATAAATGTGTACAAATAGCATAAAAGAAGTTCCCATTCCTACCTTCACCGTGCCACATGATAACGCAGATGACGTTATTGCTTCTGGGAAACAGTCTTTTGTTTACTTATCCAATAGAAAATAAAGATGACTAGAGTAATGACACGTTTTGTAAAAACGATGCAACCGGAGAACTTCTGTTCAGTCACAGAGATTACCACCAACTGCAACAAAGTAGCACAATGTAAGAACGTATTATAAAGTCCTGCATTAGATGGGTGTTACAGGTTTAAATCCAGTATATGTTTGGAAATTTGATGAGAATACTATATTACATATTAGGATTATGACTTATTTGACTCCAGCAACAAAGGAACATTATTATATAATTCGATGCAAATACCAGTCTGATTATAGCACCCTGAGACGTCTTGGTGTTTTGTCGTCTTGTCACTATGTGGCGTTGTCACTTTGGCAATTTGGAGACTACTCCATTAGGTTCATATTTGGAATGTTGCAAGTTTGTTGTTATGCCGTATGTTTAATCTTCTTTGACTTTCAAATGTATTGAGACAGTATAAAACCCTTAACTTATGTCGTTTGTAGAGATCTCCTATTTCGAGGACCGAATTTTCCAGAAAGAAAATACACTCACGTCTATCATTACCAAAATAGTTTCTACAATTTAATAATTCGGGGATACGGCTAATACTATGGCACATTTTCAGTAATCGTGTGGAACATATTAATTATGGAGCGAAATGTCATGGCTGTTCAGCGTTGAGACCTAATATTTCTAAATGGCTATCTTGGGATGAACTTTAATGAGTCCAGAATGTTACGAGCGAATCGCAAAGCAGTTCAAACAACAGAAAAGTGCTTGCGATGTAATGATAGCGTGTCACATCTGTGGACATCATCTTCTTATCAGTAACAAAATGTCACATGTTTGTGCAGGGAAGAAACGACAGTAGTTAATGTGGGCGATATACGGACAATGAGACATACCATTAAAATACAGGCTGGAAGGATATACGGACAAGGGGAAATTTAACATGGTGAGCCAGTATACGGACAAGGGGAAAACAAACATGGGTCTATCTAGGGACAAGGGAAATTTAACATTGGTTGGGACTATCTAGCGACAAGGGAAATTTATCATAGGTTGGGACTATCTAGGGACAAGGGAAATTTAACATAGGTTGGGACTATCTAGGGACAAGGGAAATTTAACATAAGTTGAGACTATCTAGGGACAAAGGAAATTTAACATAGGTTGGGACTATCTAGTGACAAAGGAAATTTAACATAGGTTGGGACTATCTAGGGACAAGGGAAATGTATAGAGACATAGACGTAGACATATACAAACAAACAAATACACACATATGGCAATAGAGAATATACATCTTTTCTAGACATACGAGAGGCCCTGAAAGGGGCTTTAGGGTTTCTTCTGTTTTCTCTCCTCCCTTCTTCTTCTCCACCAGCTCCTCATATTGTCCAGTACATTTTTATTCTCTTTTCTCCCATTCTTCTTCTTCTCATTCTCCTCCTCTTTTTTCTTCTTATTTTCTTCCTGTTTTATCAATTTATCAATATATGCCTTGATCTGTTCCTTTTCTTCTTTGTCCTCCTTTTGCCCTTTTTCTTTTTTATTATATCTTTTAACATTTATTTGGCTTTCCTTAGGTTATTAATTTCCATCTTTACTCTTATAGTAATGCACATGGCCGTCTTCACCTTTACTAGCATCTTTTCACCATACCTAGATCGTCTACCACATATTGCAACGTTTGCATTTTACCTATTCGGTTAGTTGCCATCGTTAACTTTTCAATGATGAATGGTACGATTTTATTTGATTTGATCTTACATTAACGTCGCTTGCGTCCAATAGGGCCTGTACGATGGTTTTATGCCTGCACCGCTGGCTATTTAATTAATCGTGAGGGAAGAAAAAGATCATCATTCCCCATGCATTTATGCTATCAAAGAGTGCTGGTTAATTTAGCCGACAGGTCTTGGGACATTAAATCCCAAACGACCTGTATGCAAGGCTGCCATGAGTGGGAACAGACGCAACACACACTCATTTTTTAAAATTTAGTATGTTTCTACAGTAAGACGCTTATTGAAAACCACCCATTCATAGCGCCACCCGGTTCCGTGGTGACACCCTCATCGTTAATTTGAACGAGTGGAAATAGTTCCACATTTTGTCATCTTAGTGTAAATGAGTGAGGCAGATGAAGAGAAGGACCCTACAAGAGGCTTATGGACATGCTGTGAACGTTATCGCAGTTACGCTCAATTGCTTTTCTTGCCTAGTCGTTGGCTGCACATGGGAGCACGTCAATCCTGCTTTCGTCATCCACCCTTGTCTCTTTGAAACAAGCACTCCAATGTTCTCTGGAAGACGTTTCTGACCCGAATCTTGAATGGAATGAATCAATGGTACGATTTCTACTACTACTGTTGTGTTAAGGTCGCATGCGCCCTAAAGCATGCGCGACCATTTAATACCATCATACGAGGGTTGATTACTTATTCGTGGGGGGAGGCGGTATGGTGCCTCACCCTCTGAAAGCTTTATAGTGTACATGTCTCACTGATTGATTTGAATGTCCGGACGAGGAAAGGTAGGAGGGATGGTGACGGAAAAGGAGCCACTTTTAAACATCCTGGATTGTTTTTGTTCCCATTTTTCAGAAAATTAAAGATATCGCAATTTTGAATAATGATACTCTTTGCTGTTGAGTTTAAGTTTAGATGAAGTGGGATAGATTATATGATTTAGAGTGATTTATTTAGACGTTAATATTTGGATTTTAATTAAGTTTGGCCTGGTGGTCTTGTGTTTGTGACCACCTTATTGTTTAAATTGGGGTCCTTAATAATTAGCTAATTTTGTATTTTTCCAATCCTTGTTACATTGTGCGGCTGGACCTGATCGCTGCAGTTTTTAGCCACCTTACAAATGCTATTTTGATGGACACTTTGATGAGTTGCAGTAAATTGATAGTTCTTTCCACACTTCATCTTAGTGGTAGAATAGAGGATAGTAGAGGTAATATGGTGACCTATCTGTATTGACATTGCTAGAATAATGGCTTAGAATTGGTTGTATACAATTGGGTAGTTCTATTGCATTGTTTAATTTATGGATTTAGGATACCGTATGTTTCAGGTTTTGAATCTGGGGGACATGGGTCAGACTTATAAAGACAGGAGGAACTAGTCCTGCAAGTGTTGGGTCTATGTACGCGCACATGCGTAGCCAAACCCTATGCGACCTAAATACCCTCACCCTTCACTAGTGGGACTGTTGATCATGATAGTTCGTTCCTAATATTAATTCCATTGCATGGAGATTGTTGACTAGTTGCATTGCTTTTGGTAACCTGTTACGGGTGTTAGATGGTGGTAAAGCTAAAGCTAATGAGGTCTTCTAGCAACAATGAAGGCTGTTATAATGGAGGGCGGTAAAGCTACAGTCAAATTCTTGCCTGTTTACCTATGGCTTTGAGGAAATACAAAATGTTTTTGCATGTCAAGTTTAGATTGGGATTGGTCTGTTCCAAAAACTCCGGGTATACTGATGGAGACCCTATGGACTTTTTTAGGGTTGTACGTATTTCCCGATGTGTCTGGTATTTATTGCACACATTAAGGACGTCCTGTATATTTTGCAGGGGTTGGGCAGTGAGGGCAATTGGGAAGCCAATCCCTGTTGATCGGTAGGTATTTTCCAAAGCTGCTGGCTAATAGGGTTCTTCCAGTTCTAATTCTGTTCATGATTTTTGGATAATGTTTATTATCAGCTTTTGGTGTTCTGACGTTCCTGCTCACTGTTTTTTGTTTGTTTGGATAGAGTACAGTGTACGTCCCTTTGGTTATTTGTCCCATTAGTGTTGCCATTCTCTATAATTCTTCTGCCTATGATGCTATACATTTCCTTGGTGCTAGAGTTTAGTTTATTAGGTTCAATTTCTTTGCGTTTGAGCTTTGCTGCTAGATCCGCTTTTTCATTTCCAGGGATGTCGCTGTGAGAGGGTACCCACACAAATTATATGATTTGGTTGTCACATTCAAAGTTCTTTAAGAGAAGATTAGTATATTTCATGAAATTGTCTCGGCTGTCAAAGTGTCCTGTTTCTAGTGATTTTAGAACGCTTAGTGAATCACTAATAATTACAGATTTGCGGATATTATTTGATTTAACCCATTTGAGTGCTTCCATTACTGCCCAGAATTCTGCTGTATAAATGGAGCACTTGTTTGGGAGTCCGTTACCTGGATCTGTATTTATCTGGTATAACTACAGCGACTGCTGTTCTGTCGGGATTATTGGTTTTGGACCGTCAGTATAGATTCTGATGTAGTCACTGTATGACACGTTAATATCTGTTAAGATTCTTTATCTTATTTTTAGCGGCTGTTCATGTTTGGTTCCAGATTTTATCGCTTGTAAGTTGACTTTGGGTGTTTTACATGTCCATGGTATTGGATCAGGAAATTTAATTTGGTCTGCTTGTAGGCTTTGTAAGTCTAGAGCATTGCTTAATTCGTGGATCTTCTTTCCTCTTAATGGATTCGGTAATAATTTTGCGGCTGAATGCAGTGATGCATCTTCTGATAATTGACTTGGTGGGGTGAGAATCTTCATGTATCGAGATTCTTTCCGCATATATACGTGTTATCTCTTCTCTTCTAAGTGTTAGTAGTGGTTCTATGCAAGTATCTGAAGTTCTTCTTTAAGTGTATTTTTATACGTTTCTGTACATACACGTAATGTCTTGCAATGAATAATATCCAATATTGTTAGTAAGTCTGGCTTAGCTGACGCATAAACTAGACACCAATAATCCAACTTAGACCTTATCAGTGATCTATATATTGTCATAAGCGTATCGTGGTCGGTTCCCCCGTTAAATCCTTTAATATTTCGGAGAAGGTTTAAATTTTGATTGCATGTGGCCATTGATACCGTAGTGGCTTAATTTCGCAATTAGGAAGATGGTCCACTACAGATCAAAGGCTTTCTATAGGTCGAGAAAGATTGCAATGAGGTTGAAGTCGCATGTTCCCTTAGCGTTAAATGATAATTTGATGCATGATTCTAGCCTACATAATTGATGTTGGGTGGATGTTTTACTGCGAAAGCCGCTTTGATATTTGGAAATCAGGTCATCACTCTAAGGGTGATATTTAAGCCTGTTATTGATCGTTTATATCACTTTAAATATGTTTTCTGTGAGGGATGTTGGCCTGTTTGAAGTTATTTCTGTTGGATCTTTGCTCTTTGTTTTAGAACTGGGATTACGATGGCTTGTTTCCATTTCTGGTGGATTGTTCCGGTTCTCTATTTCCAAAGAGACCACACTGTACGAAGAGTATTCCATACCTTCTAATAGTCTAGAATAACTTCCCGCTAACTGTTGATTTTTGTCGTATTATCAAATTATGCATACAAGCTGACATTCACCGTCTCCTTTAGTTGACATTTAAACTGAAGTTCCACTCGAAGTTGGCCGGAAGTTATATGGTGGAAATATTTCTTGTCGCAGCCGTGGTCAGGCATTAAATCAAAATCCCATAAAGCGTAACCTCCTTCATAATCGTCGTACGAAATAATGTGGCTGCGGTTGGTCCCTGACTATCCGGTGGCTTCGTACAGGGACAAGTACGACGTCAAGTAATTCTTTTCCTCAAAGTTAGGTTCGAAAGGTCTGGTACCCAAAGTCTTGCCATCTCGACTGACATCGATCTTGGATACATCAAAGTGCTGAACTTGAAAAGATTTTCATCATTGACGGCGGAATTCTCGATGATACCAATGATTAGCAGTAATTCTACTCAAAGTGTGACTGATCTCGTTTCCCACTTTATGTAATACGTCTAGGCGACTTACGTAGAGTCGGGATTCTTGGATGAGAATTTTATAAGTGGCATCAGCTGAGCCTTCAAACAGAAAGCAGCACATCTTTGATTCAATCTTAGGCAAACATCCACTACGTTCAGCAAATACTTGTCTTGCAACCACATGTCCAAATGAAAGGGATCCATCAGTTCTAAACTACGGCGTTGTTAAATTTTGCTTTGATGGTATCTTAACCCTACATAATTGGCATCTAGGCTGTTGAACTTTCCCGGCGTGCCAGGTTTCCACTGAACTGAACATGGAATGCGTGAAGTTGTTGACGGGGGCTACTGACTCATCGGCCTCTAGATCGGTACCGTCCGCGTCGGACACATTGACTCTCTTGTACAAGTAACAACTATTCAGATCGATGTAATCTTCAGGCTGCCATTTGATTTCAAATTTAATGGGGGCTGATCCCAAGTCTTTTACAGAGGAGACACGATGAAATCCTACCCATTGGGATTTATGCATCGTCATCATGGTGGATGGCATGGCTAACATATCCAGTTCCATCTTGGAACATTCACAAGATTCTCGGTGCACCATATTTCCTCTCTGTTCTTTAATAATAAAGAAACGTTTAACTAATCTGACGGTCTTTCGTTTCGTCATCTTTCTGGCAACATGTTTATGAACTCCTCTGAAGGGATGTCTTCGTCGTCTCTTTCTGCCTTGTCCTTCCAGTGACGTGAGGGAAGAAGGAATGCCTGGCCCGGAAGCGATTAGCGCATTTATAGGAATTTCTCGTTGGCCCAAAATGTCTTCTCCAGTTTGGAGCAACACATTTTTTGGCTGTTCTGAAGAATGTTTCTTTGGGATTTTGTTTGTAGATGATGACATTTTGGAGAAATTCTTTTCCTTGCGTCAAAGCGGCATCTTTCAAGTCGTTCAGTCCTCGTGTAACCATCAGATTCAAAACAGGTGCCACCGAACTAAACGCAGATCTCAACATATGTCCTAAAACATGACCTCGCTGTCTAGCAACTCCTCGGTACACTGGATACATGACTTACAAGTCGCTAGAGAATCTTTTTCGAAAATGGAGTTTCACCGTTACTTTTCCTTTTATCCTTTCATACCAATGTTGACAGTGTCGAAATACGACTTATTGACGGGCAAATAGTGAGGATCTACAAATATGCGGTGAACGTGATAGGTGTTTCCATCTTCCTGGTCATTCATTGTGGCAGAATCCACTTTGAACGGAATGACTCTCAGTAACGAGGCGGCTATGAAACCCTCAAGTTGTACTCCATCAGATCGGAGTACACAAAGGTCAAATTTTGTCCTTCGTTTAGTTCTACAGCGTAACGAAAATACTTGTAAAATTCCGTATTGATGTTGATCTTCGGGATGAAATTCAGAGTTATGTTTGTGTCTCCACCCAAAATGTCAAACAAACTACGATTAAAACTGATCGGCTTAAATTTCATCAGCAGGCGAATAACAACTGTATGGTACTCAATGGTGTCACTTCGTTTGCCTGAAAGCAATCGTGTCCACCAAATGGTAATATTTTAATAATAGCTTACCGAAATTTTCACAGTATAGATGGCGAATAATGGATTGCTTGCTGAATTTTTTATACCTGGAAACCCGATCACATTCATGAGTTGTTGCACCTGTTCGTTCAGAAATTCGACGTCGAAAGTGTTTGGATTTCAGTCATGTTTTTTTATTTGTGTGGGATGAATTATTTCGACTAAAGCCAATTCCCAATGCGCTTCCTGATCCAGTTGGATGGCCTTATGTAATTTGGCCAAGTAACATCACAAGGTATTGTAAGGAAACACATCCATGAAACTGTCGCTGGGTAAAGCTAAGTAAAATTGGTCATTCATAATTCCAGAGTTCTGCTTTCCGGAGGGGTCATTCGAGGTCAGTGGAGTGTCTAAAAGAAGGTTGTTGTTGTTGTGGTGGTGGTGGTGACTGTTGGGAGGGTGACGACTGATGCTGGCCGCAAGGCTCCCATTGTTACAGGAATATTTCAGGGAAGGACTGGGTTGAAGGTAAAAGATGCAACTTCACAATAAAACGGTCAACAATTGGTTGTCACCTTGTTGCAAACTCATATTGGCGATGGCACATCGATGACACAATACACCAAAAAGATCTGGCAGAAAATGACGATTTGCGTTTTACGTACACGTTCTCCATACCAAGCCCACAAGTGTTGCTTTTGTAGATCTTGTAGAGAAGAACTCGGTGAAGGAGCGGTCACTGATGTTGTTGAGGCTGTGTTGAATGACATGATGGACACTTCTTTCTATAGTCGCTGACTTGCGAAGAGTCGATTCACGAATTCAAACTTATGGGGTTCTTAGAATGAGAATGATTTCGATGTCGTAAATCTAGTCTTCGGTTTTGGTCGCTCGTTCTAACTCGGGCAAGTAGATTGTTCCTTTTAACATTTTCCAGTTCATGTCTTCCAATTTATAGACGGCAGAATGACGACCATACATTCGTCCAGTGACACGAAAGAATTCGGTGGTCCAGTTGGGTAAGTAACCTTTGTTGAAAGCTCATTTGGTTGTACCAGTGGGCATATGATCTCTCGATGTTATAAATGCCACCCCTCTTAGGAGAAAGCAGTTGTCGGGGACTACCAAACAGGCGCTCAAAGACGATCACTTTGTTGTCGGAAGTCACTTCTTCGGGGGCTCATCCGATGCTCCGATGGTAAGATTGGTTGTAGGCTTTGACCAGGTTCAGTAAGACGTCAATGTACTTGAGAGTGCGTTGATGCGTAAAATATTTCCACATGCGTTCTTTCAAGGTACGTTGTAAACGTTCCACGATGCTGTTTTCGGCATTGTTGACGGTGAAAATATGAATGTCTCGTTTAATCAATTCTTTTTGGAAAGCTTGGTTCAGAAAGTCGGTACCTTTGTCAGTTTGACATCGAAGAGGGTGACGACCGCTTTGTTTCAACACCAGTTTTAGGGCTCGCACTAAGTTCTTAATCTGAAAGTCAAAGTATCACCCAGCAAATTTAGACACAAAGCAAATATTTGTAGCCACTATTGTTGGTGGCCAAAGGCGAAACATAGGCTAAATTGGCTTGCCATGGACGATCGATGCCCTCCACTCGGGTGCGATTTCTGGCAAATGTTCGTGGAATGGGTTTGTGTAAAGTGTACGTTGCTTGTTCTTGTAACCTTCGTTTTTCTGACACTATTCAGTCGGGTTTTAGCAGCACAATACGATTTCTGAACTCCTCCGTAACTACAGGATGGGCTGGATCGTAGTAAATGTTGGCTAACAAATTCTCCTTTAGGACTCTTTTTTTCTATAAGTCGCCCACTGTTCATTGATGCCACTCTGGCTAGGGTGAGGTAGTTTGGAAACGGCTTGGCGTGTCTTACGTTCCACGGGAGTAGAAGTCGAAGGCAGTGGTGGTGGCAATGTGATGGATTTTTTCTTGCAGTCTTTTTTCACTTCTGGTTTCCCTTCTTTCTTTTTCACTCTTGTCGAAGGTTGAGTGGACATCATCTTTTTAACCCAAGCTTTGATGTCGTCTCGTTGAGGTGTGGGGGAAGGGGTCAACAAGGACGCTGCAATCTTACTAAGGATGGGAGCCGCTGACGGTATTTGAAAGACTTCTCGTGCGTCTTCTTCTTCTGGAACTAGTGTGGCTGAAATGATCTTGGTCACTGGGGTGGTGGTGGTGGTGGTGAATGACTCTTCATCAGGTCCATTCAATCTTTCAGAGTCGGTTGAGCTATTTCGTCAAAAGCTTTCTGGTGAAAGAGTCGAAGACGTTGTAACAATTGGCCGTACAGTAGCGATTTCTCCGTTTATGACCAATTGCTGAGATCCATCGACGATTGAAATTCGTGTTGTAACTGGTCCATCTAAGTCAGATGAGGATTGGGAGGTAAATGCGGGTTGCGTTGTTCGATCCATTGTTTGTAAGGAAATAACGATAGCTTTCGTCCTTCCATGAGATTAAAAAATACATGTATGAGATCTTTTGACCCCAGAGGTATATTTTATCTTCTTGGTCCTTTTTAGAATGGAACCATGGGTAAAACATATTTCAGGAGTACTCCGAGCATTGCTCCCGCTATTTCTTTTACCAAGGATCGTATCAGGGGTAAAAATCATCCGCATTGCACCAACATCTGTTTCTTTTGACGGATGGCGGATTTTCTGTAGGACCATTTGGCGAAGAACGTGTCGATGTTTGGATGAAGCGTTCTTTCTAGTGTTTAGACAAAGTTATCGTTCCTTTCAAGACATTCAGAAAAGATTCGCACACGGTATCGATAATGTCTTTCGAAACTGTTTGAATGAATTGTTTTCGCATCGGTAGAGGGGCTTTGGATAGAATTGACAACACGTCCGAATGTTAAGCTAAACGAGAAGGGAGTCCTCTCCTTTTCTTTCCTTTTTTGTCAAGAGAGTGGTGGTGTGCATTTTTATCGTTCAGGAGCAATAATACACTGAAGTCCATCGCTAGACACGCGTCCTTTTATCTTATTTTTGACCCCTGGTAGTAGATCAAATGTTTTGATAAACTATGGTAACAAAATGGATATAAAAAATTCTCCCCTTTGTACTAATCTGTTTCTTTGGACGGTTGGGTATTTTTTAGGTGGACATCGATGCATGAATAAGCGTTTTTTTAGATGTTGAATCAGACGATGAGACTGTTCCTTTCTTTTTCATTTTTTGACAAGTGAATGGCGATGGTGGTGGTGTGCACTTCTTTCTAGTGACATAATTTGTCGTTTAGGAGCACAAAAACAATGATTCCCCATGTCTGCCACGATGACTTTTATAGTGGAATGCATCGCCACTGATTGTCGGTACGTAATATCAACATTACGACAGGCAACACTCGACGGTGAGGCGTTCTCAAAGGACTAAATCGGGTCAGTTCTTGCTTGGATAAATCCAGTAAACTCAGTAACATTTCAGATCTCTCTTGGACCTTGATTTTGGGGGAAGGTACTTTGTTAGCAGATGCCGCTGACGCTAAAGAGGATTTGGAGGTGGTGGCCGTCGCTGTGGTCGAAGAAGAAGTTCCTTGAGACACAGGTTTCCATTTTTTTCTTTAAATGGGGAAGGACGGGTGTCAAATTGGATTTATGTGGCATCACTAACAACGAGAAAGAAGCTGCTGATGCTATTGCTGGAGGCAAGTGTACCGAAGGTTGTTATTTTGGGAAAGCAGGGCTGAGTCCTGGTTGCAGTGCGTCTTCTGCGGTTGGTTGAAGGTGTTTTCAGGAGACATTTCACTTTCAGGTGACTTTTTTTGTTGGGACTTTTCTTTGTCTGTGACTGTGACCTAGTCTTAACACCACTACTCTTCTTCTTGAAACATTTTGGTTTGGGAGGAGCTTTTTTCTTGGGGGGGGGGGTCACTGCTGAGTCATTAGGATTCCATTTTAAGAGGAAGCGAATGATGGCACTTCTTAGAGAACCGATATATCCAGGTTTGAGTGTGAATTCGGTGATCTGTCAATTGCATGAAGGCTACTTTGTTTGCCAAACAGTGCTTGGTTCGATGAGGGATGTGAGTGACGCCTTGAAGTAATTGACGTGCTGTCACCGACAACGTCTCTGAACCTGGCTTCTAAGACATATATTTGTGGATTTTTTGCAACTGATGCTGTTTAAGTCATGATTCATTTTGATGAGAAGATGAGACTGAAAGGACGTCATGTTGACGATGTGTGAGACATACCAAAAGTTTTGGAAAATTACACGACAGGTCCTCCGTCTTGGAGTGGTGGGTTTCAAATCCACGAGTAAATAGGCGTGAGGGGTTTGATTGGCATCGTCGTAGTCATGAGTCATCCACGAAGTTCCAAGCTGTTTGGCTAAGACTTACACTTGCGATTTATCTTTGGGACTTTTAAACAACACTACGTAATGAGCATTGAATCTGGAATTTTAAACAACATGTTATCCCGCTTGCTGCAGACACTTCAATTACTGAGATCCCTCTAAAGGTAGGTAGTGACAGTGTGGCAACTATCGAGCATGTTCCAGGTAAGCCGCGCCTTTCTGCTCATGCTCGTGAAGGGACACACCGCAACTGAAGCACTTAACTTTATCACCCTAACGCAAATAGATAAATCCAGCTCTTGCTAATTCTTCGGAGGTAGGTTCTCCCAGATAATTAGGCCACATTCCTTGGAAGGTTTGGACTTTCAAAGTCGCAGTATCCAAACAAGCGTACAGGTAAAGAATATTCTTCTTTCACTGTCTCATTTCAATGAGTTAGTGGTGATACATAAAGTAATTTGCTTAGGTATGGATGACATCCTTAGGGTGGTAGCTGCACGGTAGTATAACGTTGAGGATAAAGGCACAGCATCGCACTCGACTTGAGAATTACTGAACTTGAATTGTGTCTGTCTGATAGATTTCATCGTTCACGTCTGAATTTGACAGTCACAATGAACTACTGGTCTAGGACGTTTTCCACTTTATACGATGGTCAACATCGACCTATCCTTACGGTAAAGTGAAGTAATTTGGAAGTCATACTCGCTTCTAGTACACGAATTGATACAGTTTTTCCAAAGGTCGACTGACGATTTGATGTGTGGGTAAACGTAAAATCATGTAAGGTTCGTAAGTTGTCACTTTAAAGTTGTCATCCTCTCTAGATCACATGCTTCTTTCAGCACACCAAAGTTCACCACTAGACTGGTGCGATGATTTAGAGTCTAACGTTCACTTTACACTTGGTGTACACTTCTCCGCGTTGGTCCCTGTATTCGTAACCGTAATTTTTGGGACCTTCGCTAGTTAAACTTAGAATCTTGTTATCGCGGTGCTCATCCGTACAGGCTAGCAAACGATCTCCTTTGATTTCAGGGTGACGGTGGCCAAGGCGATCGAAGTAGATGCAACTGTCCGTACAGCACACGATCTCCTAAGAAGTGGAAAGCTAAGTACAATTTTAAACGAGCTTAGGCTGTTACGCAGGCCACAATGATGACAGTTCCAAATTTGTCGGCCTGTACAAACTCCAGTTCTTCTTCGTAATTGGCTAATATCAAGTCTTCACGAAGGACATCCACATGTTTCATGTGTTATTTTTGCCGTGATTCATCTGGACGTAGCGGAAAGGTTCTGACAAATACTCCATCTTGGGTAAACAAGGTCGTTGTGTCAGCATTCCCCACAAACAATTCAACATTATGTTGACAAAATATCGCCTTCCGTCGCTTAACTCGACTTGGTCTACAGTGATGCCTTCCTGATCCAAGTATTTCTCTTTCAAATTCTTTTGGTCTTCGAGAGTTTGACACTAGTGTTTTTGTTTGGCTTTTTTATATTGAAAATTAACTCAGAAACGGAATTAATGGCTTTAACTGCCTTATCCGTTAGTCACGGCCAAGACCTAACTTTTGACCTGCTACTGTCAATGATTTGGTAGAGATCACTAGTGTTAGAATCTCAGGAGTAGTGAGTATGTTGATGGAGTTTGTCTGTTTGGCTCGGGTAGGTCTTTTTCTCTTGGGTAGTATTAAAGAAGTCTAATACATTTGTTTCAGACTCCTTAACTCTGCCAAAATGTCTAAGAGTACCGTCACCATTTGATTTTCACTGTCCTCCTTCTCTCCTAGACCTAGATTCTTTTCTGCTTCTTCTTCTTCCTGTGATTTCCTTCTTACCTCTTCTTCTCGCTGTTGCTGTTGATTGATAAATTGATAAAGGCTTGTTCTTGTTCTTTCTGGCTCTGTCTAGAATCCTCGACATGCGGTAAGGAAGGAGAAGGCGGCGAAGATGCTGGTACCGGTATAAATTCTTGTGAAGAGAGAAAATCCACTAAATCCCAATTAAAATCGCTCTCTTCTGGAAGTATGACTGTGTTTGCTTTAGTAGCCGCTGATATGCCATCACTCCTGGTCTCCACGTCCGGTGTACTACAATTCATCGTCTTCTTAGTTTCCGTCATGTTCTAACCCTGTCGCATCGAGTCACTGCTAACTGACGATAGCGCACCTATATAGGGAATACGACGTCATAGGTAGCTCTCATCTTATTGGAAGAGAGACTCTAAGCTGTGACTGTACTTTGTAACGCTTGCTGAGATTGATGAAAGAAGTCAATCCGTTTCGATCCACTCTTCCGCTCCAGATATTCGCAAATCATCTCATTATATTCACTTGTTCTCACGACAAGATGTGGACTAACGTAGAGTCGTATACCCTCATATCGGGAATGTTGTTCAACCCGGACTATCTTATTTATGTCAAATCATCATGGGCTATCAAGAAGATCACATATACGGCCATTTGTAAACGAATGATCTATGTGGAGAGGCAAGGTTACCAGAAGCGAATCTTAACTACGGTCCAAAAGTCAGACGAAGTTTGAGGAAGAGAAGAATTACCAGTGCGATCTTTTATATGTTAGCTCGACGATGTTAACAAAAAAAACCAAAGGCCCTTTTCAGGACCACTCTTATGTATAGAAAAGACGTCTATTCGCTATTGCCATATTTGTATATTTGTTTGTTTATATATGTCTCTCTATGTCTCTATACATTTCTCTTTGTCCTTCAATATTCCCAACCTATGTTAAATTTTCCTTGTCCCTAGACAGACCCATATTCAACTTCTCCTGTCCGTATATTGGTCCACCCTGGTCAATTTCCCTTGTCCATATAGTGGCCCATAATGTTAAATTTCCCCTTGTCCGTATATCCCACCCCGGCTGTATTTTAATGGTAAAAGTCTCATTGTCCTTATATCGCCTCCATTAACTACTAACGTTGATGTATTTGGGGCCAAGATGCAAAGTAGATCATCATTCTTATTTTCAAAAATACGAGAAAGAACCCAATGAAGAAGAAGGTCATGAAATGGGTATGATCAAAATGAGAAAGAAACTAAACCATCGTGTCGATTTGATCGTTTTATACTTAAAACATTATGAAGGCCCTATAATCATGTGGCTCATCCACTGTGTAAATAATTAACAACTTCAAGTGTCGGTGCAAGTCCGTGATAATCAAAATACAAAAGCTGTCGAGGTGTCACCATGTTTGCCACGCAATCAGTTCCAGATAATGGTGACGAATCCAAGTTGACGATGCCGGTTTCCAACGCTCGCAATCGATTGGATTTGTCATCGCGAGTAAATTAAATTTCGTCCACGAACGCACTGCAATTATTAATGGCAATGACACAATGTGACTTCTTCCGCTTTTCCATATTTAGTAGACGATACCCACCCTACTGGAAAGTCCCCCCCCCCATTTCATGACCTTCTTCATCTTTGGTGATTTAGGCATGAGTTTTGTCCAGCTCAAGGGTCTGTTGAGAGCGTCCGCACGGTTTTTAATGGATGACAAACATATGTGTAATCAATGATAAGTTCCAGGTGTTCGCAAGAAGTTTTGTTAAGTGGATCAGCAGTTTCTGCTTTCGTATCGCTGACGGTGGTCGTCATTAATATATTTATCATGGTTGTTTAATTACTTTACCAGATGAATTCGCGTGAGACAAGTTCATATCCATCTAAAGACTCGCGCGATATATTTTCCACACCAATGAATTCGAATGTAAGGAAACTATGTGAAACACGGGTGACTTTCTCGAACTTATTCTGAAATTCATCCTACGAATAGTAAACAGTTTTCAATGATCCAAATCGGACAATGATCAACGTTAGAACTGAATTTGGAAACACGTCTCTGTGCTTGAGCGGCTGAGGTTTTGCAGACGTTAAAAAGTCAATGAGGGAGAAATTTGATTTTTTTTTCTTCTTCGCATTGATGACATATTGAGCCTCAGTGGTTGTATACTTATCATCATATCTTCATTTTACGCGCGATAACGAACAAAAACAAGTGCCGGAAATTCAATCGGTTTCAGATGCACAATAGCAGAGGCAATCGCGAAAACATAGTTTCCCGATGTGGAGCAATAATGTTTAACTTTCGTGGTGGACTCGAACGCCTATGGCGCACAGGGTCTAAAATAAACGTTTGGCGGTGATATCGCTGCCGTGCTGCGAAAACTCACAAACTTCACTACTAATTTCAGTGTAATCGCTGGGTAACATTCTCAACGTCAGTGAATTTGATGTTTTCACCGGTTTACTTTTTTGTATATTCCCTTCCACGTTTTTGACGTGCTCGCTCCAAAGAAAATGCAAACCCAGTTAATTTTTCATGGTGCTTTAGATACACATTTGAAAATCATACGCATTTTTGATGAAACAATAGGAGTTTTCAAGCTAATAACGGTAGCTATCATACGAGCTGAATATATGTATGACGCGGTGTTGAGGTTTAAAATGGCTGGGGTTTCAAAAACATGCGAGTTTTGATTTTCGATATCCAATTGCCGCTGCTGCTTTTATGCGCTCGAGGCAATCGTACGCTCTACACTGATGTTTGAAGGTACAGTAAGATCAAGGGTTGTGGCGGTAGAGGGTGCTTAAGAGGATTCGTAATTAAAATCTCAAACCTCCCACTTGTTCACTACTCACGTTGCGTGAATAAACACATATAAGGAAGTTTATTCTGGAAGTACATGACAGTTTATCAGTTTCTATCAGAGCGCCTCGACTATTAAAGTAAAACAATGGCACGTATTTGAGGTAAGTCGATGAAATTAATTTTTATCATTTCAATTTAATTTCCTAATTTCTTTCTTGAATCTTTTCTCCTCCTTTCTTTTGTTTCTTTCCTCAGTCTTTGCCAAGCTGATGATTTCTTTGTATCTGTCTCACCAAGTTTTCCTCATCGGTTTTAAAACCCAAGATATATGTATAATTGGCCATGAATAGTCATATATTTATTGTCCATGAGCAGTCATACATTACTGGCCGTGTACAGTCCATATATTACTGGCCATGAACAGTCCATATATTACTTGCTATGAACAGTCCTTATTTTATATACATCTTGTGACACGCACCTGCTGGTCATGGAGAGAAGGAGAGCGTGAGTAATCTGCTTCAGTTAGATTTTAAGTTTTTCCTTGTTTTGAGGGATATATATAGATTTTCTTTCAATTATATATTTTAAACGCAAAAACGTCGATGTGCTTGAATTTTTTTCTTCATTCAAGGTGAATGATATTTACGGTTGTATTTCTTCCTCAATGTATATAAGTGCGGAAGTTTAACAATAATCTTAACACAACGACTGTATGTATAATCCTTTAAATACAGTATTTTGTCAAATTAGTTACTATTTTACCGTTTTAATGACTATCTGAGTTACGTTAGCATGTTTATTGAATGGGCTAATATAGTGAGCATTACTAGGGTGTTATACTATAGAAACACGACAGAACACAATTAAACAATATATTTGAATGGTTGTGAGTTGACTTGTAAGGATTTGGATTATATATTTTTTAGTTTTGCATTAAAACGTAAACTGTTTTTTTTTTTGTTGTTGGCAAGCTTGCAGTTTCTGTATTTGCAACTGACGCTGCACACAAATTTTTATTGTCGCTTAAATATTGTTTGCAATCAATACGTTTCAATACTTGATTGATCCCTCTTTTGATATGATCTGTATGTTTGCTGAGAGTTAAACACGATACTTAAATAATTTTTTTACTATGTTTAATTAACAGTTTGTTCTCTTGAAAAACGTGTAAAAGTTGCCGTAGAGTGTTACATGTATACTATACTGCATAAGAGACAGGGAGTATTGAATAGAAAAAAGTTATGTAAGTTCACGAACTGACAAGTATGATGATTCGAACTAATAATTGAAGCCAACCTTTGGTTGGTTGGAATTCGTTTTATGCAATGTGGGTAGCCCCCTCATTGGTTACATAAATTTATACTAGAGGGTCTACAGGCATTACACATTTTAAGATCCGTACATCCTGATGGAGAGAGAGAGAGAGAGAGAGAGAGAGAGAGAAGGTGAAAAATAAGAAACAAGTTTTTGGTTTTGGTTTTGTGGGGTTTAACGCTATTTATTCAGCACGTGATAGGCTAAAAATTTCGGTCAATATATTTGGTGGGGGAAGAACCCAGGAAGAACCACCATCCCCACATGAAGCTATTGGCAAGATTTCTGAAATATCTACGAGACTGGAACTCTGTCAGACAGCGGTGGGATGTGCTAGTGATCTGTAAAGACGTCCGCATTAGTCCATTTAGCCAACCCACCCCCACCCCTCCAAAATATTGTCCTAAATATGGCCATACAGATTTGAATAACATACATAGTGACATATATTTCGTTCTTGGGTGACGGAAAGAACGAGTTCGATACGGCGCAGGAATACCTTGATGCCGTCGGGTTGAGACGTATACTCCTACGTGTCGGTTGAGACAAATATTCCTTCGCCGTATCCAACACATTCTTTACTCCAAATAGGAACGAAATACTTATGTAGTTTTGTATTTATGAATTGAAACTGCAATCACGGACAATTTGAATTTTCCTTATTTTGCAAATTGAACAGAGGTTTTGGACCTGTAAGTAAACCATTTCCTTGCCCTACTTACTAAATACACAAGCAAACTGCACTTCCCGGCAAATTTTTGGACAATTTTAATAGAGTAACAATTATTAAATAATATAGTTATACAGAAAATCTGTTAATTTACAGCGCTTTTACACTCTGTATGTTTAGGTTTTCATTACAAAAAATCATAATGCATTATTCCCTAAAGTGTTTTTTTTTTGCATTTATTTATTCCTCTTTGTGTCCCTGCCACCCGTTGTAGCCTCTACCCCCATGACTTACTTAGCCCATATGCGATTATCAATTAAATTTGTCATACAATTTATTTTCTTCTTAAATATTTTGAGCGAATTTGTTTAGGTCTCAAACAACGTCATTAACTTACCAAATGATCGGAACGTTAAGCTGTAACGAATAAGCTGAAATAGCTGTAACGCTTGAATGTATCATATAGTTTTACCAAGGAAGGCACACAAATGTTCGATGCGTTCTTGGAACCATAGACGGAACATACTGATAATTGAGTAATCTGGCAGTGACTTTTGCAAACTTGGGCAGAGTATTGATGCAAACTAATCTAAAAAGAATCTGCAGATTATTTGCATGAAAAAGTACAATCACAAAAGAGAAATAGATCGCCCACTGCGTCTAATGCGAGTGATCATTTTGATGATGTTAGTGATGAATGTATCCAAGAGCAGGCTAATTAAATGCTTCTGGGCCGTAAAAATAAGAATGGCATCCGTACTCAGTGGATATACAACAAGTATTATGAGGACGAAGAAGAAGAGCAGGCACGCATTGAGAAGAATTTTATGAAGCTGTCGCTTAAAACTGTTGAGTAAATTGCCAGCGTTACAGGACATTTGAAATTAGATACAAACGTTCAAACTCTGGTCGTGTTCGAGTTGGTACAGTATTTATTGATGAACCCTTTTAGCTCATTTGGACTGTTGCTAAGTTGAAATTGATCTTATACGACTTTGCAGAGCACTTTACAGCTATAGAACAAACTTTCATAACGAGATATAGGAAAGAACGCGGCATTATTGATGAGAAAACCTGATTTAAAGTTTCAAGTTGCCATATTGTCTCGTGAAATACTCTGTGAAGTTGTTTTCCGCCTAGCTTTGAAATCAGTGCTCAGCCTGATTCAGAGAAGGAGATATTAGATCAGCGAGCGTCATTCATACTTAGACTGGTTGAAGAAAGTGGAAAAAGCTATGAAGACCACTATGTGCTCACACACGGACGCATTTGTTTCTAACAATTTGATAAACGTTTGCGTGCATGTATATAAAGCCCAACGACATTGAGACGTAATAAGTGCAAAGCTGTCTGTCTTGGAAAAAACGAACTGTGCGGCAGAAGATATCATTACGAATACTGTAAAATACACACGATGGTCTCATGCCATAGTAGTATATGGGGTCACCCTAGTGTCAAGTGGACTTACCATGCAAAAACAGTCGATTCACTCTGGCGTCAAGGGGAATTTAACATGGGAAATTTTAACATGGATGGAACTGTAGAGCGTCAAGGGGAATTGAACATGGAAATTGAACAGGACCGGTACTTTAACGTCAATGGGACTTTAACGTTAAAATATGGGGTTTGCACTTTGTCGTAAATGGAAATTGAACCTGGATGTCAATGGGAATTGAACTTTGGGTGACGTCATGAGGTTTATAGGGTCAAAACATTTTATAGGGATTTTAATGTATTTGTAAGGACAAAGGGTAGATAGGGACAAACATACAAATACACATTTAAACACACAGAAAAGACGACAGAAATGTTCTGAAACAAACCTCACAGAGAGAATAGAGGCTCAAAAAAGAAAAGTCTATTGTATGGGTTCAAAACATTTATTCAAGTATATACATGGGCTCTCTGGCCTGTGCTTTGGTCTAAGCACTATCCATTTAATACATAAACATTTCTACATCAAACAAACCTATTTACTAGTTATTTAGTTCTTGGCTCTAGTAAACCTGTTTACATTTAATGTTCATTTATAAGAAAAAGCTAACACAAAACAAGTAACATGCAATCAAATAGGACAAAGTTCATGTTTCTCTCTCTCTATTCGTCTCACACGTTGTTAAAAATCTGGTCAGCTAGCACTTGTGTCCCAGCGTAGATATTTCCCATCACTTAATCCGTTTCATTCATAAATCGGCTGTTATATCCATCGTGCTAGGTACACTTATCAGTAAGCAGATCAAGTGCAGTCATCGTCTTCTTCCCATGGAGGTACAATGTATACCATATGAATGGTTACTTTTCCTTCGTTGATGTCAAATTTTCCTCTCATCGACTGCACGTCTTCATTAGCCCTAAAAAGTTTGGACGAAGTTATTTCTGCAGGTGTGCTAAATCCGAGACATACAGGTGAGTTCAAACTGTCGCGATACATAGATAGGCTCAAACGACTTCGATCTTTGACTTGGCAATGACATTTGAGTTCCTCTAACAGTGAGTCAAGTAGGTCCGTAATGAAACCTGCTACTTCCTCGGCTGAAATGTCAGACGCGAAGTCTCTAAATTTCACCGTGTAGGTGTAAGTTGTCGTTCTAAATTTTCTTGAGGTCACTGTCTGAGTCATTTGGATGCTAAAATACTCCTGTAGGTCTACTGAATCCTTTCCCTTCTTGGACGCACTTTGCTGTGACGGTATGGTAGTGAAAGAGGTCAGTGATGTTTGTTCCTTCTCTTTTTTCATCTGCGTAGAGTGATTCATCTTTCTCGTTGCTTGTCCTCGCAATGAAGTGTCGTTCTTGGAAGTCGTCCCTTTTTATACTGGGTGATATCAGTATGTCCATAAGGTAACGTTTTGTGGTCTGGAAGTTTCACTAGCTGCACGTAGTTTGTCATGGCGTTAGTACATAAATAACTAAGATGTGTTACTGCATTGGTGATGTGATAGTGAGGCAAAGAATCACACCCGAGTTTCTCGTTGGACTTGAGTCTTACGCTCTATACTTGCTGTTTGAAGGGATTCATTTTTTCTCAATTGGTCTTAGTAGTGACAATGAACTGTTGGTCTTGGACGTTGTCCTTTTTTATATGCTGACCAATATTGATGTGACCGTACGGCAAAGTAAAGTGGTTGGGAAGTCGCACTCGCTTCTGGTACACGATTTGATAGACTTTTTCCAAGGGTCGACTGACGATGTGGTGAGTGGGTAAACGTACAATCTTGTTCGGCTGGTAGGTGGTCACTTTAAAGTTTGCATCCTCTCCAGACTGCAATGCTTCTTTCAATACGCCAAAGTTGACCACACGACTGGTACGATAATTCAGAGTCAATCCTTTCACTTTACACTCTGTGTGCACTTCTCCTTATGGGTCCCGGTATTCGTAAGTAGTAAATGGGGATAGATTAGCGACAATGGGAATTAGCATTACAGAGACCCCTGGGTCAGATTAGCGACAATGGAAATTTAACATGGCGAAAAATCGTGGGTCAGATTAGCGACAAGGGAAATTAACATGGGAATAAATCGTGGGTCACTCTAGCGACAAGGGGAATTTAACATGGAACTATAGTGTGGGTCTGTCTAGCGACAAGGGGAAATTAACATGGGGAATAGAGTTTGGGCTTTTGGGATTTTTTTTTTTTTTAAAAAAGTTTTTTAAATTTAAATTTAAATTTAAATTTAAAAAAGGGTAGGCAATGGAAAGGCTATCTCTTTTCGAGAAATATGGCTGGCCCTGAAAAGGGCCTTTGGGTTTTCTTCTTCTTCTTCTTCTGCTTCTAATTTCTTCTTTTTCTCCACCAAGTTCTTATTTTATCTCCTACACTCTTTCTCTTCTTCTCTTTCTTTTTTTTCTCCTGCTCTTCTTTCTTCTTCTCTTCCTCCTCTTCTTTCTTCCTCTTCTCATTTTCTTCTTCTTTTTCAATTTATTCGTTCCATTTGCTTATTCTTATTCTTTCCTCTTCATCCTCCTTCTCCTCCTTTATCTCTTTCATGACACCACTAATCTTGTCCTTTACCTTTTTTAAGTTATTAATTTCCATCTTTACACGATGGGGACTATAGGAATAATGGTCTTCAACGAGTCTTATTAACATCTGTTCCATCATTCCTAAGTTGTCTAAAACGTCTTGCAATGTTTGTATTTTGTCCATTTGGTTAGAAGCCATCTTCTTTGTAGAATGGTTTGAACGACGAATACTGTGGGTTCTTATAGTGAAAGCGCGGACGTGAAGGAAAACATCCCCCTACTTTTCTCATTTCATATAATAAAACCCAAACTATACTCTCCACATACGCTAAGAAACAATAAACAAAATCCATAATCTACTATCCACACAATCGTACGTGAGCGGTTACAAAACCCAAACTATACTCTCCACATACGCTAAGAAACAATAAACAAAATCCATAATCTACTATCCACACAATCTTACGTGAGCGGTTACAAAACCCAAACTATACTCTCCACATACGCTAAGAAACAATAAACAAAATCCATAATCTGCTATCCACACAATCGTACGTGAGCAGTTACAAACACAAACACACAAACACATACCCTCGCACTATGAAAAAAGAGTTAGTGTTTATAATCACACTACTCTACCTACACACACACACACACACACATACAATGGCAAATCGATAGTTATTTCTTTTCTAGAGTATTGGGTAGCCCTTAAAAGGGCTGTTTTTTTTTTAACTCCAGATGCACCTATCTAATGGTTGCACCTTCCTGGCCTGGCGCCACACACGCATCTTCTTCCCCAGTCTCCTTTCACCTTTCTTCTGGGGAGCGCAGAGGGAGGATGATTCGCTTCAACACCCCAATCCTCTGTCTCGGGAATATTGTACGACATCCTCTCTTCTAGTTTCTTTTCCTCCTCTTCCCTCTGTCTTCTCTCCTCCTCTTCGTTCTTCATTCTTTCCTCTTCTACTATAGCCTCCGCGGCCAGTTCATTTAAAAGGCGCCTGACATATTCCAGATGTATCTGGAGTTCAAGAAGTTTGCTTATTCTGCTATTCATTCTTGTGTTGAACAATCAACAAGGGTAGCTAGACTGCCCAGCGAGTTTCAATTTATAGTGAAAGCGCGGACGTGATGGAAAACATCCCCCTAAAAACATAAAATTGATCTTACCTAGATCATAACCAAAAAACAACAACGCGCGGACCTAAAAGAAACACTCACTCACTTTTTTATGCTACCCATCACTATTTTAAAATTTTTTTATAACTCACTTCAATAGACTATCCACATACTCAAAGCAATCCAATCTAACCCCAAATTTACACCTCAAACACCAAAAAAAAGACATCATTTTAATCTACTATCCATACCAACTTACTTAAGCACTTACAAACACAAACACACAAACACATACCCTCACATTTTTAAAAAAGAGTTAGTGTTTATTTTCACACTACTCTACCTACACACATTGGCAAATCGATCGTTATTTCTTTTCTAGAGTATTGGGTAGCCCTGAAAAGGGCTGTTTTTTTTTGTTTGCTATGGCATTCTTTTTTTAGTTTCTAAGAATGCGATGTCCTCTGAGGATAGACTTTCTGACGATAGGTCTGCTTCTTCGAAAAGAGAAGAAGAACTCTTTGGTGTCGATCCGACAATCGACAAAGCCTCTGTCAGCTTCAGGTTGCTGCTGCTGTTGTTGTTGTTGCTGCTGTTGCTGCTGTCTCTGAAGTCTGTACTTCTCCGTCCATTCTTCTTTCTCCCTGTTCATTTCTTCTCTGAAGAGCTCTTCTATCAGGTCTTCAGTGATTTTTAACATTCTCACATTCTCTATTTCTTCTGGCTTCGGTATCAGACTGTGTCTGACCCTATGCAAATTCACGTAGGCTTCGTTGAGTTTAGCTAGTTTGGAACACATCTTCTTAGGAGGATGAGTCGACAATGGATGGTTAGACTGGAAACAACCCCGGTTCTTAAAGTCAAAGCGCGGACGTGAAGGAAAACATCCCCCACACGGTTTTCGAGCCGCAACGTTCAGTGAGTGTCATGCGAGGGATAGTAAGAAATGAAAGAGCATCAATCCAACATTCTTATAGCTAAACAAACCACAAAAGCATTTTTTTCAAAACACAACATTTTTTATTCAAAAATCACTTAACACTAAACAACAACTCTAACATTTTTAACAATAATCCAACATGATAACATCAAACAATTTTTTTCAAAACACAACATTTTTTATTCAAAAATCACTTAACACTAAACAACAACTCTAACATTTTTAACAATAATCCAACATCATAACATCAAACAATTTTTTTTCTCAAAACACAACATTTTTTCCACAGTCTCCTCACATTCCATCTTTAAAGTTTCTCCACTAGGTAAAGAGGGATAACAGTCTTCCATGGTTTCTAGTAATCTAGGATGACTTCTCTCAAACTGTTGATTTCTATGGTATTATCGAATTCTGCATATAGGATGACGTTCACCGTTTCATCAGGGTCTCGGTCTTTAAACTGAATTTCCACACGAATCTGGCCGGATTTTATAGGGTGGAAATGTCCCTCGTCGCTGCCTTGGTCTGGAGTGAAATCGAAAGCCCACAAAGCGTAGCCTCCTGCATAATCCTCGTACGCAACACCGTGACTGGTATTGGTTCCTAACTGTCCGGTGGCTTCGTACAGGGACAAGTACGATCTCAAGTAATTCTTCTTGGTAAAGTCAGGTTCGAAAGGTCGGGTACACAAGGTCTTGCCATCGCGACTGACTTCGATTTTGGACACGCCAAAGTGTTGAAAGTAGAAAGGATTTTTTTCGGCAGCTCCGTTGAAGGCTGTATTCTCGACGATACCAACGATCAAACGTTTGGGTAACTGTCCTTGGAACAGATGATCTTCGATCATGGATCGCTGTCCCTTGGGAATGGTGAAGGTTTTCACTTCCACGCGTCGTATGGGATACTTGGCAGTCGTTCTGCTCAACGTCTGACTGATGTTGTTTCCCACTTTAGGTAACACTTCCACACGGCGTACGTAGAGTCTGGCTTCTAGGATTTTGGTTTTGTAACCGTCACTATCAGCCATCAAATGGAAAGCGGCACTGCTACGATTCAGTCTCAGGCGGACATCCACCCCGTTCAGCAAATACTTTTCTTGCAACCACATGTCCAAATGCAAACGATCCATCAGTTCTAAACTTGTGTCGGCTCCCGTGATTCTCTTTCTTCGTTCTACAAATCCATCATTGTTGTCTTTCTTTTCATCAGTTTCCAATATTTCAAACTTGGTAGGTTCGTCAGCTTCCCATACCACACAGGCATTGAGATGAGTGTTCTTGGCATCTATTCCGTACGTCAAGAGATTTTCCAGGTAGGCACGATAAGGGTAAGTATCCATGCTGCTACTGACCAGTTTGTTATTCAAGTACAAGTCCACTCCACTGAACAAGGAATGCATGAAATTGTTGACGGGAGCTACTGCTTCATCGTCTATAGGACCTCCAGTCTTATCTAGAATTTTGACTTTCAGGTACAAGTAACTGCTATTCAGATCGATGTAATCTTCGGGCTGTCCTTTGATTTCAAACTCGATGGGAGCGGAATCGGTCAGTGAGGAGACGGGGTGAAATTCCACCCACTGGGATTCTTGCATCGTCATCATCGTGGGGGGCATGGCAAACAGATCCAGTTCCGTCTTGGAACAAGCGCAAGATTCTCGGTGCATCATTTTTTTGTCTCTTTTCTCAATAATCGAAAACGTCTAAGTCTCGAACGGTTCTTCTTTTCTTGGCCTTTCTCGCTTGAAGTCTGGTGAAAGGGTGTTTTCTTCGTCGTCTCTTTCTGCCTTGTCCTTGCTGAATGCCTGACTCGGTAGCGTGCAGGGCATTTATAGGTGTTTCTCGTTGGCCTAAAATGTCTTTGCCCGTTTGCAGCAAGACATTTTTGCCTGCCCTCATGAAGGCTTCTTTAGGGTTTTGTTTGTCGATGATGACATTTTGGAGAAATTCTTTGCCTTGCGTCAGTGCCGCATCTTTCAAGGCGTGCAATCCGCGTGTCACCATCGGTTTCAACACTGGGGCCACCGAACGAAAGGCCGATTTTAACATATCTCCTAAGCCGTGTCCTCGCTGTCGAGCAACCCCTCGGTACACTGGATACATGACTTAAGAGTCGTGAGAGAACCGTTTTCGAAAATGGAGTTTCACCGTGACTTTTCCTTTGATGAATGGAATATTTTGTCCCAGATCTCCTTTTATAGCAATGTTGACCGTGTCCAAATACGACTTGCTGACCGGCAAATAGTGAGGATGGACAAATTCGCGGTGGACGTGGTAAGTGTTTTCACCTTCCTCGTCAGCGTTCGTGGCAGAATCTACTTTGAAAGGAATGACACGCAGTAACGGTACGGAGGTGTGTCCCACCACGTTGTACTCCACCACATCGGAATACACAAACATCAAATTCAGTCCTTGGTTCAGTTCTACCGGGGCACGAAATAACTTGCTAAAAGACTCGTTGTCGTAAACGATGGGTAATTCGTTTTTCTTCATCATGGTCTTTCTCATGTCCATGTCTCCGCCCAACATGTCAAACAATTCAGGACAAAATACAATGGACAGGATTTTACTCCATTCAAATTTCATCAAGAAGCGACGAGCTGCTTTGTGGTACTCCATGGTGACACTTTTGTTAACATGCTCCAAAGCTTTAGGAAACACGACATTAAACCTGGAGGTTATGGTGCTGACCAAATGTTGACCACTAAAATAATAGCCTGGGGGAATGAACAAGTGATAGGTGGTGTACTTTTGTGTACGGGTTTTCTTGTCATATTTGACATTGCTATCCATCCACTGTTGCATTTGCTCGTCATGAACTTCCACATCAAAAAAATTTTAATTGGGAAGGACATTGAGGACTTGGGTCGGGTGAATCATTTCTACTAAAGCCACTTCCCAATGGGATTCGTGATCTAAGGGGATGGCTTGAGGTAATTTGGCAGTGTAACAGTACAACGTGTTCTTGGGAAACACCTCCATGGAACTGTCACTGGGTAAGGTTAAGTAAAATTGGTTTTGGTGACTCATAATTCCAGAGTTCTGTGGCTGTCCGAGGGGTTAGTTGACGTCAGAGGCGTGTCTCCGCCCAAAATGGGGTTCTGGTTGTGGTTGGAGTGGTGACTGGCACTGGCACTGGACACAAGGTTCCCGGGGTTCCCGTTCGAGGTGAATTTCAGGGAGGGATTAGGAAGCAGGTAACCGATGCAACTGCTCAATAAAATGGTCCACAATTGTTTGTCTCCTTGTTGCAAACTCAAATTGGCAATGGCTGCCCCGATGACACAATACACCACGAAGATTTGGCAGAAAAAGACGATTTGCGTTTTAGGCACACGTTCTCCACACCACACCCACAAGGGTTGTTTTTGTAAATCTTGCACAGAAGAACCAGGGGAAGGAGGAGTGGTCGACGTAGCTGCGTCTGTGTGAAAGGGCATGATGGTCACTTCTTTTTATAGTCGATGACTTGCGAAGCGTCGATCCAAGAATCAAAACTGGGTGGATATCCTTTCCAACGTACTTTGACTTCTTTGACACGTCGTTTGCCCACTTTCCGGGTTCTGCGTTCGAGAATGCTTTCGATGTCGTACACGTCGTCTTCTTTTTTGGTGACACGTTGTAACTCGGGCAAATAAAACGTTCCTTTGAGCACTTCTCCGTTCATGTCTTCCAATTTATAGACGGCAGGATGACGGCCATGCACTCGTCCAGTGACGCGAAACAATTCGGTCGTCCAGTTACGTAAGTAACCTTTGTCGAAAGTGCGTTTGGTTTTGCCAATGCGCACCCAATCTCCTACTGCCAACTCTCCACTTTTCTTGGGGACAGCCCTCGTCGGGGACGTACCAAACAGGCGCTCAAACACCAACACTTCGTTGTCGGGAGTCACGTCTTGCGGGGCACGTCCAATGCTTCGATGGTAAGATTGGTTGTACGCTTGCACCAGGTGCGGTAAGATGTCGATGTACTTCAGAGTGTGGTGATGCGTAAAATATTTCCACATGCGTTCTTTCAAAGTGCGTTGAAAACGTTCCACGATGCTGGCTTTGGTTTCGGGATTCTCGGTGGTAAAAAAATGAATGTCACGTTTCTTTAATTCTTTTTGGAAAGCTTGGTTCAGAAATTCGGTGCCTTTGTCCGTTTGCCATCGAAGAGGGTGACGACCGCTTTGTTTCAGCACTCGTTGCAGGGCTCGCACTAACTCGCTGCTCGATTTGGAAGTCAAGGGTACGACCCAAGCAAATTTGGAAAAGACGTCGATGACACAAAACAAATATTTGTAGCCACGATTGTAGCAGGCCAAATGAGAGACATCGGCTAAATCGGCTTGCCATTGATGATCGATGCCTTCCACTCGGGTGCGACTTCTGGCAAACTTGCGTCGAATGGGTTTGTGTAAAGTGTAGGTAGCTTGTTCTTGTAACCATCGTTGCACTTGAGGTAAACGGAGACTTTTCAGTCGCGTTTTGGCAGCACGATACAATTTTTGAACTCCTGCGTAACCTGCAGGATTGGAGGGATCGTAGTAAATGCTGGCTAAGACTTTTTCCATTTTTTTGTGTTGGTTGGTGTGTTAATAAGGCACCCACTCTTGGAGGATGCTACTCTTTTTCTCTTGAGGTATTTTCTTGGATTGCAATGCTTTGCGTGTGCGACCGGCAATAGGTGTTGAAGAGGAGGAGGATGTCTGAGCGGGGGATATCGGTTCTTGTTTCACTTCTGTCTTCACTTCTGTCTTCACTTTCTTTTTCTCTTGTGATGAAGAAGGGGTGGCCATCATCTTTTTAATCCATCCAATTCTGGAGGTAGGTGGTGTTGTTAACTTGCGTACTTTTTCTGGTGGAGTTTGAAACCCTTCTTCTTCTTCTTCTTTTCCTTTTTCTGTCTTGGTCACTGGTACTGGTACTGGTACTGGTGATGGTGCTGGACTTTTCATCAAGGTCTTAAAATCTTTCAAAGTGGGTAGAGCTGTTTCGTCTAAAGCTTTCTGGTGAAAGAGTTGCAGTCGTTGCAAGAGTTGACCGTACTTTTGCGATTTTTCTGTTTCGGACAAATCTTGGCGATCCATCAAGGACTGCAGTTCGTGTTGTAACTGGGACATCTCGGTCAAATGGGGATTGGGAGGTAGATGCGGGGTGTGTTGTTCTTGCCACCGATGGTATTCCATCCATCGTTTGTAAGGCACTAAAGCTAGTTTTCGTCCTTCCATGGGGTTGTCAGGGGTCGATTCTGAGATCTTGGAACTTCCGAGGCCTTTTTATCTTGCTCCCACCAGTCCTCCCAACATGGTTCCCAAGACTCCTTTCAGTATGGAGCCTAACAAGAGAGGCAAAATACCTCCACGTTGCACTAACATCTTCTTTTTTTGACGAATGGGAATTTTCTTTTGAGCCATTTGGCGAAGAACGTGACGATGTTTGCCTAAGCATTGTTTCTGGTGTTTGGACAAAGGGATCGTGCCTTTCAAAACGTTCAAACAACATTCGCACACGGTATCGATGACCTCTTTGGAGGCTGTTTGAATGAGTTTTTTTCGTAGGGGTGGAGAAGCTTTGGACAGGACAGATAACATGTCCCCATGTTTGGCTAAACGTGGTGGCAGTCCTTTCCTTTTCTTTCCTTGGGGTTTTCTGGAGGGTGACATCTTTGAGTCTTCAGGAGCACCAAAAAACACTGATACCCGACTCGGTCACAGGCCTTTTTTATACTGGAACGCGTCGCCACTGATTGTCTTTACGTCGTATTAGTTTGAGGACAGGCATGACACGTCGTGCAGGGGTACGTAACGGACTAAATCGAGCCAGTTCTTGCTTGGACAAATCCAGTAAACTTTGTAACATGCCCGATCTTTCTTGAACTTTGGTTTTGGGAGAAGGTACTTTGTGAGCAGCAGCCACTGCCACTAAATTGGAGGGTCCTGCCACTGGGGAAGTTCTTTTGGGGGTCATCAACGGAGAAGTTCTTGGTGTGATCAACGTCTCCAAGTACTCTTCAGTTCTGGGTGTCATTAACGGAGAAGTGGACAAACGTGAAGCTGCAGGAGACGCAGTCACCGCTGTGGCAGGTCGTGGTTTGCGAGTGTAAGGTTGCGTCCTGGCCGAAGTGACTCTCTTGCGACTAGTTTTCTGTGGACTTTTATTTTTCTGGGGGCTTCTTTTCTTTTTCCGGGGTGGTGTCTGGTCAGAGGAGGGTCCTGCCACTGGAGAAGTTCTTCTTGGGGACCTGGTCTTTTTCTTCTTGGGGCTTCGTTGGACTTTTGTCTTGGGTATAACTTTGGGGGCATTAAGATCCCATCTTAAGGGTGAGCGAATGATGACCCCTCCTAGAGTACCGCTTCCTCCAGGTTTCAAAATGATTTGTTTTTTGGTTTGAGTGTCGATGCGGGGATCGGCCAGTTGGACCAAAGCGACTTTGTTTCGATCGAAAAAGCGTTTGGTTTGATGAGGAATCTGAATGATTCCTTGGAGTAATTGACGTGCCGTCACCGTGAACCATCCTAAGACTTCTTTGAGACTAGCTTCTAAGACACGAGCTCGTGTTTGTGGATCTTTTTCTCGACTGATGCCATACAAGGCACGAATCAATTTGACGGGAAGATGCGACTGAAGGGACGTCATGTTCGCACTGAGAGTGAGACAGACGAAAAAGGGTCTGAGGTTTTTATAGATTTTTTTATGGGGAGTGAAATGAAGTCGAGGACTGAGACGTGTACAGGACAGGCCCTCCGTCTTGGCACCAGTGGTGAAACAAGTGGGTACGAAATCGCAAATCCTCGGGGATCGTAGGTTTCAAATCGACGAGTAAATAGGCGTGTGGAGTTTGAGTGGCATCGTCGTACGCCTGAGTCAGCCAAGGCGTTCCTAACTGTTTGGCTAAGACTTGCACTTGCGATTTATCTCGAGGGCTTTTAAACAAGACCACGTAATGCGCATTGAGACTGATGGTGCGATGGGCTTTACTTTGTTGAAACAAATTTTGGGTGATGTAAACGACACTGGCATTACGGTGATGCCCTTTGCGCGTGAACCACAGTTTAATTTCTTCTTCGTCTTCTCCTAACATGTCGTCAAAAATGACCAAATGGGTTAGACGGGAGTCAGAGACGATGCCATCGTCTTCTTTAGGAATGCCTTCCACAAACACGATGGAATCGCCTTGACTTTCTCGCAAGAGGCTGTACGCCGATTGCCACTCTTTGTAACACCACACGATTTGTTGAGGGGGTCGATCGATCAAATGATGTTTATGTTCGATCAAACGTTTGACGAATTCGGTTTTGCCTGAACCGCTAGGTCCAGCAATGAGCATGTTAAAGGGATGGCGAAGATACAAAGCCTCCCAACTGGCACGATCTAAGTGTTCGTCGATGACTTTGACAGTAGAGGAAGAGGGAGCAGAGACAGCAGAGGTAGCCATGGTGTGAGAAATGTCACTTGTGACACGAAAAACAAACAAGACAAGAGTTTATATACTTTCTCAGAACACGTTTATTGAATGTTTTTTTCAAACATGAATACGAAAGACAAAAATACATAAAAGCCAAAGGCTTAAGTACAAGAATAAAAGGCACATGATAACCATGAACGTGGAATAAACACAAGTGTCTGTACAACATGTTTTGGGTAAAGTTCTAACCAGTTCTATAGTAGGGGGTAAGGTCACACAAGTGTCCTCCCGAAAGGGTCTTTCAGGCCTGTCCACGACAGTCCCGTCCTGGGGGACGGGTTCTTCTGGCACCGTCACTAACACGGGTTGAAAAGTAACTTTTTTCCTTGAATAACTCTCGTGCATACTGGGCCACCTCTTGGGTCCAAGCCAAACCAATCTGGTTTCTTCTTCGTCAACGACATGGTAAGTTACTTCAATGAACAATGAACTATCGATCTTTCCTAGGGTTCCTTTTTATATACAGACCAATACCGACGTGACCGTACGGTAAGGTGAAGTGATTGGGAAGTCGCACTCGCTTCTGGTATACAATTTGATAGACTTTTTCCAAGGGTCGACTGACGATGTGGTGAGTGGGTAAACGTACAATCTTGTTCGGTTGATAAGTGGTCACTTTAAAGTTTCCATCCTCTCCCGATTGCAAGGCTTCTTTCAATACCCCAAAGTTGACCACTCGACTGGTACGATGATTCAGAGTCAGTCCTTTCACTTTGCACGTCGTGTGCACTTCTCCTTGTTTGTCCCGGTATTCGTAGCCGTAATTTTTAGGACCACCACTGACGAAACTTAGAATCTTGTCGTCGGGATGCTCGTCTGTCCAGGCTCCTAAACGGTCTCCTTCGATGTCAGGGTGCTGTTGAATCGGGTGATGGATGTAAATGCAACTGTCCGTGTCAAAGTACAGGACGCGTTCTTCTAACAGTTCTAAAGCTTCGTACAATTTTAAGCGAGCATGAGCTGTCACGTAAGCCGCAATGATGACATTTCCAAAAGGGTCGTCTTGTACAAAGTCCAGATCTTCTTCGTAATTGACCAAGATCATATCATCTCGAACGACGTCCACGTGTTTCATGTATTTGGTTTTGTCGTGAATCATCTGGAAGTAGCGGGAAGGTTCTGTCAAATATTCCGTCTTGGGTAAACACGGTCGTTGTGCCATTTTACCCCACAAGCAATTTAACATCACTTTGGCAAACGATCGCCTGCCTTCGTTTTTCTCGATGTGGTCTAAAGTGATGCCTTCTTGTTCCCGGTATTTCTCTTTGAATTTTATTTGGTCTTCGGGAGTGTGACACCAGGAAGGATAGCCGCTGGCTTCTTGCTTCAGTTTCAAAAAGGCATCCACGTAGTCTGCGAAAATGCCTTTCTGAGTAGGGTCACCCTTGTGGTATTGTTGTGTCTTGGGGAAAGTGGCAAATTTCGTACACTTCTAACAGTTGGTATCCCATGTCCATAGCTTTGAACAATTCTACGCTGACCCAGGTTCCCGCCAAGGCCCGTTCTTCCTGGGTGTGCTGACAAGGCTGATCTTGGTTGCACGTTTCGGCACAAGTACGGCACAAGGGAAACATCAGTTTGCCTTGACAATGGTGAGGTAAGACGGGATGGTATAGGTTCGTGGGAGGCAAAACTTTGCACTTGATCAAGCCTTCGTATTGTTGAATGTTGACCAGGTCGATGTGTTCCGTCAGCAATCGCGGGTGCCCTGTAGGAAAGTGACAATATTTGCACACGTAGGGATACAGCGAACACACATCCAAGTATTTGATTTCTTCTCCTTTCTCTTCGTCGGCTTGGTACAGCAAACAGGTGGCATTGGTCCTTCCTCCGTACAAACTATCCCTCGGTTCAGCGGGTCCATCAGCTTGTAACTTTCCACGACACGTTTAAACTCGGGATCGATTTTCAAACGGTGATCGTATTCGTGTTCCCACATTTCCACCACTTGGTATCCTTGCTGTTCTAACTTCAAGCGTCGCTGACAAGTGTCCTGGTACAGGTCTTCCATGGTCCGTTGTAAAAACTGATTTTTAGTGTCACGGTCAGGGTAGCAGACGGGACATCCGTGAAATAAGCAACCGTTAAACTCATACACGATCTTGGGGTTTTTTAAGTCCCAGCCATAGACCGAATACGTTCCGATGGTCCTTTCGCCTCCTCCGTTGCGGGCATGCTGAATCCATTTGCCTTCCTTGTCGCACAAGTAATGTAACCAGCGTAGGGCTTTGACCGAGTATTGACGCTTGACATAGTTGGTCGTTTGAGGACTGATGACAGCCACGGTCTTTTGAGGCATGAATCGTTGGCGGTACACTAAGGAACACGCTTTGGCAATGGTGCAAGCTTCTTTCAAAGGATCGACCCCTCCGTGTTCCATGAACAGTTCTCGAAATTTTCCACAGCAACGTCGTAAAATGTCCACGTCGGAACGACAATACTTTAACATTTCTTCCTGAAAGTCGAAGGGGTCAGAGGCATGAGCCTGGTACCAAGCGTAGAAATCTTCTCGTTGTTCGGTACGCATGTTGTCGGGGTCGTAATAGTGAGCCTCAGGCAAATGGGATAGAACGGCATGTTGATTGGCTTCCGTATTGAAAAAGTGTGGAAAGTACCCTTTAGCCATTTCTGTCATTCCAAACGTTTTAGGCATTCGACTCAAAGGCATGGCCAAGTAACTCATCGAATCTTTAAACTGCACTTGTCCCACTTGCATGAAAATGATTTTGGCTCCGTTCAAAGTCACTTTAGGACGTTCGGTGCCATGTTCCGTATAGTACCTCAAAAGAAACTGTCCATCGTATCCGGAGAAATTGTGAGCCATCACTGTGGCATGGCGATGACAATCTCGGTAACGTTCGATGTCCTCTTTGCTCCATGTCTTGTCGATGGGGTCTAAGACCCATTTGGCAAAATCGTCTAGCGTCTTTGGTCCTCGAAAGATTTTTTCACGCCCTCCAGGAATTTTGCTGCAGTGAGGGCAATAACTGAAGATAGGTTCTTGAATACACTTCTCGCACGCTCGATGAGCCACGGAGAAATTAGGAATGTGAATGCCAGTCTCTTGCATGCATTCGAAATCGAAAAAGATGAAATTGCCTTTCTTCTTGTGACCGTCCTCTTTCTCTGGTGGGGCTTGGTATTTTTGCACGTAACATTGGTGTTCCAAGTCCACGATGTGGTGACAAATGTGACATTTTTTCTTTCCTGAACATACGTGTGCCTTGACACTATTGGTACGTATGCCTTGTCCACACGCGGGGCACAATCTCAGCAGTTGACAAGCGCATTTCTTCTGTGAACCTTGCGTCTTCAAATGTTGTTGGTAACAGGTAGGGCTGACAAACGTGCGCAGACAAGTTGAACAAGGCACTGGTTCTTCGCTCAGACAGGGTTGAGAGGCCAAACATCCTGAGCATTTCCATCCACAATGTTTGTGTTGCTCTCGATTATTATAACCATAGTCACATTTCTCACAATAATAAACATATCCCAGGAATCCAGTGATACTGGTAATGGTATCGAAATGTTCGTCGTGATGATAAAGGTGAATGTATTTTCCGTCCTTAAAATGTTGGCCTCGAAACAACAGAGGCCCGCGCATTTCTTGAGGGTGCACTTTCAAGGTGTAGCGTGGAGCTAGGGCATCTTGCAATTTTTGCATCTCAGGAATGCCACAGGGTGTGTCTTTGGACAGTCCGGCTTGTTGTAACAGGAGTTCTGCTTCATTTCGTTGTTTGGCTCGGTCGGATTGTTGAATAGTTTTCCAGGTTTTTTTCCATTCTACCGTGTCGTTCTTGTTGGCATAGGTTCGTCCCACCACGATGGCACGGGCTAAACACATCTGGTCATGAGGGTTGTTAATTCGGACGAGACTTGTTTTGGTGTTGCGAAGGTCGTCCACCAATAAGACCTTTTTGCGTCCTGTCCCTTGAGGAAGAGAGACGTGAGCCATTTTCAGTGTGGCTTTACCATCGGTGATGTCAAACTTGTCATTGGATTGTTGCACCTGTTGTATCTTGTCCATGACTTTGGAAGGGGTCAGTTCTGCGGGTCTGCTAAACTCGATCCAAACAGGGGATTTCAAGCTGTCGTGTTGTATGGATAGTGTCAAGCGATCGTCTTCTTTGGGTTGACATTGTCGCTTGAGTGTGGTGAGCAAAGAATCCCACATCTCGGTGATGAACCCTTCTGCTTTCTCCAACGGTACGTCGGACTTGAAATCTTTAAACTTCACCGTGTAGGTGTAAGCCGTGGTTCTAAATTTTCTAGAGGAGCGCTTTTCCGTCTCTCGAATGTGATAGTACTTTTCAGGGTTGACTGGTGAACTTTGGTTTGGAGTAGACTCTCTCTGTCTGGTCGCAGACGTGGAAGGTGTTGGTTCAGGTTCGCTCATGTCTTCTATTTGAGCGAACACTTCTTTTCGTGTGTGAGGCGATACGTCACTTCGCTGCCTCTTACGTTCTTCTTCTCTCTCACTGAAATCGTGCGATCGTTTCATCTCGATTGCTGATTCAGAAATGATTTAACCAAGTTCATTCTTTCCATATATACCCTCTCTACCTCTCGTTGTGATAATGACTTGGTATATTTCACAAGGCAAGTGAAAGCCAAGCATATAGGAACCCAACGACAGCGTTGCGTCTTAAACACCTCATGCATCTTGACGACCCTTCGATTCAAACCCTACCACGAAAGAAAATAGTTGCAAGAAAAATAAAACAGACAGTTGGTGTCTTCAAGAGAGCTAGAGACGGCACTGTGTCGCTGGGACACGTACGTACGTACTCCAGAAAACTACGCTACTCGACAACGTGAGTGTGCTTGTCAAAATGTTTGAATAAGATTAAAAATGTTTGTCAGTTTCAAAACGCGAACCAGTACTGTGTCCGTTTAATATTTGATGTGGCAAGAAGAAATGGTACAATACGCAACAAAGGGTTTGTACGTTTACACTCCAATCTGTCTGTACTGCAATGGTAACAGCGCTCTTGCGTTGGCATTATTTTGCCACACTACCTTTTAAATAAAACAATGCATCACCCATCATAAACGATTTCATTGGCTATACTTATTTTCTTACCGCTTTCGCTTCGAATTGACTTCAGTACCTTTTCGCACAGCGACAAGATCGGACGTGTTTTTTTATTCTGCGTCTGGTCGCTACACTACTTGCCCTGAATTTACAACCAAACAATGTGTTACACATTGTAATTGACTTCATTGGCTAACCGATATTTTACACTTCTGTCTCTGTTGATGTGAGTGTGCTTGTCAAAATGTTTGAGTAAGATTAAAAATGTTTGTTAGTTTCAAAACGCGAACCAGTACTGTGGCCGTTTAGTATTTGATGTGGCAAGAAGAAATGGTACAATACGCAACAAAGGGTTTGTATGTTTACACTCCAATCTGTCTGTACTGCAATGGTAACAGCGCTCTTGCGTTGGCATTATTTTGCCACACTACCTTAAAAAAAAACCCAATGCATCACTCATCATAAACGATTTCATTGGCTAAACTTATTTTCTTACCGCTTTCGCTTCGAATTGACTTCAGTACCTTTTTGCACAGCGACAAGATCGGACGTGTTTTTTTTTATTCTGCGGCTGGTCGCTACACTACTGTCAACAAGCCCTGAATTTACAACCAAACAATGTGTTACACATTGTAAGTGACTTCATTGGCTAACCGATATTTTACAATTCTGTCTCTATTGATGTGAGTGTGCTTGTCGAAATGTTTGAGTAAGATTAAAAATGTTTGTCAGTTTCAAAACGCGAACCAGTACTGTGTCCGTTTAATATTTGATGTGGCAAGAAGAAATGGTACAATACGCAACAAAGGGTTTGTACGTTTACACTCCAATATGTCTGCACTGCAATGGTAATAGCACACTTGCGTTGGTATTATTTTGCCACACTACCTTTAATAAAACCCCAATGCATCACTCATCATAAACGATTTCATTGGCTATACTTATTTTCTTACCGCTCTCGCTTCGAATTGACTTCAGTACCTTTTCGCACAGCGACAAGATCGGACGTGTTTTTTTATTCTGCGGCTGGTCGCTACTCTACTTGCCCTGAATTTACAATCAAACAATGTGTTACACATTGTAAGTGACTTCATTGGTCAGTCGATATTTTCCACCGCCTTAGCTTCAAATTGGTTTCACTTGTTATTCGCACCGTGAGATGATCAGACACGTTTTTCTGTACCTGACCATTAGTCACTTCACAAACAATAAAACTAAAACACAAATGATCACGCCATGAGCGGCTCATGGAAATTATGTTAGTCATGTTACGAAATATAGCACGACTTGTTTGGATGTACTTTTCTGTGGTCACTCTTTAATTACATGCGTCTTCAGTTCACTCTTGTGATATTTTTTGTAAAGGGTGTATTTTTTCTATGGATGTGATTGTGTTATGTTCTGTATGTTCTTTTATGTTTTCAGTGATTTTACTTTATATCTATATTTTAATTTAGATGTATAGACTATGTAGTCTGAAATAAAGAATTCTTATCTTATCTTATGTAAATGGAATGAGTGTTTCTTTGAAACTTTCATAAGGAAAATGTGCCATAAAAACAAACGTACGTGTCGTCATATTTTTAAAGTAGGAATACATGATCTCTCTCTCTCTCTCTCTCTCTCTCATTGTAGTTTTGATTTATACCCTAATGGAATATGTTCCCGTTTGTTACATTTTTTCGTCCTATATTCTCTCAGTTTACACTGAGGATAGGACGAACATTGTTACATTTTTTCGTCCTATATTCTCTCAGTTTACACTGAGGATAGGACGAACATTGTTACATTTTTTCCTGAACCCATGTTTTGACTTTAGAATTCAGAGTTAACCATAGGCAGGGCTATACAGTGCAATGTCATTTGTTTCATTCTTTAAAAAGCCGTGTGATTGTCTTTTTTCTGAAAAACTGTAAATCTAACGTTAAAAGAAAAAAATTGCGTGACATATTGCAGTTCCAAAACCGGATAAAGTTAAGATACCAGAATTGTGCAAACTCAAGCTTTTATTTCATACAAAGATTTACTGATGGAAGAAAAAAAAATCGTTCTACAATTGTTTAGAGTGTAAACGTTTGAAAAAAATGACATGACGAACAGTTCACGTAATTATGGTGACTACTGATCACAATTTTGGAGAATTATCTTCAAACGGGAACATATTCCATTAGGGTATAAATCAAAACTACAGTGAGAGAGAGAGAGAGAGATCGAGATCATGTATTCCTACTTTAAAAATATGACGACACGTACGTTTGTTTTTATGGCACATTTTCCTTATGAAAGTTTCAAAGAAACTCATTCCATTTACATAAGATAAGATAAGAATTCTTTATTTCAGACTACATAGTCTATACATCTAAATTAAAATATAGATATAAAGTAAAATCACTGAAAACATAAAAGAACATACAGAACATAACACAATCACATCCATAGAAAAAATACACCCTTTACAAAAAATATCACAAGAGTGAACTGAAGACGCATGTAATTAAAGAGTGACCACAGAAAAGTACATCCAAACAAGTCGTGCTATATTTCGTAACATGACTAACATAATTTCCATGAGCCGCTCATGGCGTGATCATTTGTGTTTTAGTTTTATTGTTTGTGAAGTGACTAATGGTCAGGTACAGAAAAACGTGTCTGATCATCTCACGGTGCGAATAACAAGTGAAACCAATTTGAAGCTAAGGCGGTGGAAAATATCGACTGACCAATGAAGTCACTTACAATGTGTAACACATTGTTTGATTGTAAATTCAGGGCAAGTAGAGTAGCGACCAGCCGCAGAATAAAAAAACACGTCCGATCTTGTCGCTGTGCGGAAAGGTACTGAAGTCAATTCGAAGCGAGAGCGGTAAGAAAATAAGTATAGCCAATGAAATCGTTTATGATGAGTGATGCATTGGGGTTTTATTAAAGGTAGTGTGGCAAAATAATACCAACGCAAGTGTGCTATTACCATTGCAGTGCAGACATATTGGAGTGTAAACGTACAAACCCTTTGTTGCGTATTGTACCATTTCTTCTTGCCACGTCAAATATTAAACGGACACAGTACTGGTTCGCGCTTTGAAACTGACAAACATTTTTAATCTTACTCAAACATTTCGACAAGCACACTCACATCAATAGAGACAGAATTGTAAAATATCGGTTAGCCAATGAAGTCACTTACAATGTGTAACACATTGTTTGGTTGTAAATTCAGGGCTTGTTGACAGTAGTGTAGCGACCAGCCGCAGAATAAAAAAAAACACGTCCGATCTTGTCGCTGTGCAAAAAGGTACTGAAGTCAATTCGAAGCGAAAGCGGTAAGAAAATAAGTTTAGCCAATGAAATCGTTTATGATGAGTGATGCATTGGGTTTTTTTTTAAGGTAGTGTGGCAAAATAATGCCAACGCAAGAGCGCTGTTACCATTGCAGTACAGACAGATTGGAGTGTAAACATACAAACCCTTTGTTGCGTATTGTACCATTTCTTCTTGCCACATCAAATACTAAACGGCCACAGTACTGGTTCGCGTTTTGAAACTAACAAACATTTTTAATCTTACTCAAACATTTTGACAAGCACACTCACATCAACAGAGACAGAAGTGTAAAATATCGGTTAGCCAATGAAGTCAATTACAATGTGTAACACATTGTTTGGTTGTAAATTCAGGGCAAGTAGTGTAGCGACCAGACGCAGAATAAAAAAACACGTCCGATCTTGTCGCTGTGCGAAAAGGTACTGAAGTCAATTCGAAGCGAAAGCGGTAAGAAAATAAGTATAGCCAATGAAATCGTTTATGATGGGTGATGCATTGTTTTATTTAAAAGGTAGTGTGGCAAAATAATGCCAACGCAAGAGCGCTGTTACCATTGCAGTACAGACAGATTGGAGTGTAAACGTACAAACCCTTTGTTGCGTATTGTACCATTTCTTCTTGCCACATCAAATATTAAACGGACACAGTACTGGTTCGCGTTTTGAAACTGACAAACATTTTTAATCTTATTCAAACATTTTGACAAGCACACTCACGTTGTCGAGTAGCGTAGTTTTCTGGAGTACGTACGTACGTGTCCCAGCGACACAGTGCCGTCTCTAGCTCTCTTGAAGACACCAACTGTCTGTTTTATTTTTCTTGCAACTATTTTCTTTCGTGGTAGGGTTTGAATCGAAGGGTCGTCAAGATGCATGAGGTGTTTAAGACGCAACGCTGTCGTTGGGTTCCTATATGCTTGGCTTTCACTTGCCTTGTGAAATATACCAAGTCATTATCACAACGAGAGGTAGAGAGGGTATATATGGAAAGAATGAACTTGGTTAAATCATTTCTGAATCAGCAATCGAGATGAAACGATCGCACGATTTCAGTGAGAGAGAAGAAGAACGTAAGAGGCAGCGAAGTGACGTATCGCCTCACACACGAAAAGAAGTGTTCGCTCAAATAGAAGACATGAGCGAACCTGAACCAACACCTTCCACGTCTGCGACCAGACAGAGAGAGTCTACTCCAAACCAAAGTTCACCAGTCAACCCTGAAAAGTACTATCACATTCGAGAGACGGAAAAGCGCTCCTCTAGAAAATTTAGAACCACGGCTTACACCTACACGGTGAAGTTTAAAGATTTCAAGTCCGACGTACCGTTGGAGAAAGCAGAAGGGTTCATCACCGAGATGTGGGATTCTTTGCTCACCACACTCAAGCGACAATGTCAACCCAAAGAAGACGATCGCTTGACACTATCCATACAACACGACAGCTTGAAATCCCCTGTTTGGATCGAGTTTAGCAGACCCGCAGAACTGACCCCTTCCAAAGTCATGGACAAGATACAACAGGTGCAACAATCCAATGACAAGTTTGACATCACCGATGGTAAAGCCACACTGAAAATGGCTCACGTCTCTCTTCCTCAAGGGACAGGACGCAAAAAGGTCTTATTGGTGGACGACCTTCGCAACACCAAAACAAGTCTCGTCCGAATTAACAACCCTCATGACCAGATGTGTTTAGCCCGTGCCATCGTGGTGGGACGAACCTATGCCAACAAGAACGACACGGTAGAATGGAAAAAAACCTGGAAAACTATTCAACAATCCGACCGAGCCAAACAACGAAATGAAGCAGAACTCCTGTTACAACAAGCCGGACTGTCCAAAGACACACCCTGTGGCATTCCTGAGATGCAAAAATTGCAAGATGCCCTAGCTCCACGCTACACCTTGAAAGTGCACCCTCAAGAAATGCGCGGGCCTCTGTTGTTTCGAGGCCAACATTTTAAGGACGGAAAATACATTCACCTTTATCATCACGACGAACATTTCGATACCATTACCAGTATCACTGGATTCCTGGGATATGTTTATTATTGTGAGAAATGTGACTATGGTTATAATAATCGAGAGCAACACAAACATTGTGGATGGAAATGCTCAGGATGTTTGGCCTCTCAACCCTGTCTGAGCGAAGAACCAGTGCCTTGTTCAACTTGTCTGCGCACGTTTGTCAGCCCTACCTGTTACCAACAACATTTGAAGACGCAAGGTTCACAGAAGAAATGCGCTTGTCAACTGCTGAGATTGTGCCCCGCGTGTGGACAAGGCATACGTACCAATAGTGTCAAGGCACACGTATGTTCAGGAAAGAAAAAATGTCACATTTGTCACCACATCGTGGACTTGGAACACCAATGTTACGTGCAAAAATACCAACCCCCACCAGAGAAAGAGGACGGTCACAAGAAGAAAGGCAATTTCATCTTTTTCGATTTCGAATGCATGCAAGAGACTGGCATTCACATTCCTAATTTCTCCGTGGCTCATCGAGCGTGCGAGAAGTGTATTCAAGAACCTATCTTCAGTTATTGCCCTCACTGCAGCAAAATTCCTGGAGGGCGTGAAAAAATCTTTCGAGGACCAAAGACGCTAGACGATTTTGCCAAATGGGTCTTAGACCCCATCGACAAGACATGGAGCAAAGAGGACATCGAACGTTACCGAGATTGTCATCGCCATGCCACAGTGATGGCTCACAATTTCTCCGGATACGATGGACAGTTTCTTTTGAGGTACTATACGGAACATGGCACCGAACGTCCTAAAGTGACTTTGAACGGAGCCAAAATCATTTTCATGCAAGTGGGACAAGTGCAGTTTAAAGATTCGATGAGTTACTTGGCCATGCCTTTGAGTCGAATGCCTAAAACGTTTGGAATGACAGAAATGGCTAAAGGGTACTTTCCACACTTTTTCAATACGGAAGCCAATCAACATGCCGTTCTATCCCATTTGCCTGAGGCTCACTATTACGACCCCGACAACATGCGTACCGAACAACGAGAAGATTTCTACGCTTGGTACCAGGCTCATGCCTCTGACCCCTTCGACTTTCAGGAAGAAATGTTAAAGTATTGTCGTTCCGACGTGGACATTTTACGACGTTGCTGTGGAAAATTTCGAGAACTGTTCATGGAACACGGAGGGGTCGATCCTTTGAAAGAAGCTTGCACCATTGCCAAAGCGTGTTCCTTAGTGTACCGCCAACGATTCATGCCTCAAAAGACCGTGGCTGTCATCAGTCCTCAAACGACCAACTATGTCAAGCGTCAATACTCGGTCAAAGCCCTACGCTGGTTACATTACTTGTGCGACAAGGAAGGCAAATGGATTCAGCATGCCCGCAACGGAGGAGGCGAAAGGACCATCGGAACGTATTCGGTCTATGGCTGGGACTTAAAAAACCCCAAGATCGTGTATGAGTTTAACGGTTGCTTATTTCACGGATGTCCCGTCTGCTACCCTGACCGTGACACTAAAAATCAGTTTTTACAACGGACCATGGAAGACCTGTACCAGGACACTTGTCAGCGACGCTTGAAGTTAGAACAGCAAGGATACCAAGTGGTGGAAATGTGGGAACACGAATACGATCACCGTTTGAAAATCGATCCCGAGTTTAAACGTGTCGTGGAAAGTTACAAGCTGATGGACCCGCTGAACCGAGGGATAGTTTGTACGGAGGAAGGACCAATGCCACCTGTTTGCTGTACCAAGCCGACGAAGAGAAAGGAGAAGAAATCAAATACTTGGATGTGTGTTCGCTGTATCCCTACGTGTGCAAATATTGTCACTTTCCTACAGGGCACCCGCGATTGCTGACGGAACACATCGACCTGGTCAACATTCAACAATACGAAGGCTTGATCAAGTGCAAAGTTTTGCCTCCCACGAACCTATACCATCCCGTCTTACCTCACCATTGTCAAGGCAAACTGATGTTTCCCTTGTGCCGTACTTGTGCCGAAACGTGCAACCAAGATCAGCCTTGTCAGCACACCCAGGAAGAACGGGCCTTGGCGGGAACCTGGGTCAGCGTAGAATTGTTCAAAGCTATGGACATGGGATACCAACTGTTAGAAGTGTACGAAATTTGCCACTTTCCCCAAGACACAACAATACCACAAGGGTGACCCTACTCAGAAAGGCATTTTCGCAGACTACGTGGATGCCTTTTTGAAACTGAAGCAAGAAGCCAGCGGCTATCCTTCCTGGTGTCACACTCCCGAAGACCAAATAAAATTCAAAGAGAAATACCGGGAACAAGAAGGCATCACTTTAGACCACATCGAGAAAAACGAAGGCAGGCGATCGTTTGCCAAAGTGATGTTAAATTGCTTGTGGGGTAAAATGGCACAACGACCGTGTTTACCCAAGACGGAATATTTGACAGAACCTTCCCGCTACTTCCAGATGATTCACGACAAAACCAAATACATGAAACACGTGGACGTCGTTCGAGATGATATGATCTTGGTCAATTACGAAGAAGATCTGGACTTTGTACAAGACGACCCTTTTGGAAATGTCATCATTGCGGCTTACGTGACAGCTCATGCTCGCTTAAAATTGTACGAAGCTTTAGAACTGTTAGAAGAACGCGTCCTGTACTTTGACACGGACAGTTGCATTTACATCCATCACCCGATTCAACAGCACCCTGACATCGAAGGAGACCGTTTAGGAGCCTGGACAGACGAGCATCCCGACGACAAGATTCTAAGTTTCGTCAGTGGTGGTCCTAAAAATTACGGCTACGAATACCGGGACAAACAAGGAGAAGTGCACACGACGTGCAAAGTGAAAGGACTGACTCTGAATCATCGTACCAGTCGAGTGGTCAACTTTGGGGTATTGAAAGAAGCCTTGCAATCGGGAGAGGATGGAAACTTTAAAGTGACCACTTATCAACCGAACAAGATTGTACGTTTACCCACTCACCACATCGTCAGTCGACCCTTGGAAAAAGTCTATCAAATTGTATACCAGAAGCGAGTGCGACTTCCCAATCACTTCACCTTACCGTACGGTCACGTCGGTATTGGTCTGTATATAAAAAGGAACCCTAGGAAAGATCGATAGTTCATTGTTCATTGAAGTAACTTACCATGTCGTTGACGAAGAAGAAACCAGATTGGTTTGGCTTGGACCCAAGAGGTGGCCCAGTATGCACGAGAGTTATTCAAGGAAAAAAGTTACTTTTCAACCCGTGTTAGTGACGGTGCCAGAAGAACCCGTCCCCCAGGACGGGACTGTCGTGGACAGGCCTGAAAGACCCTTTCGGGAGGACACTTGTGTGACCTTACCCCCTACTATAGAACTGGTTAGAACTTTACCCAAAACATGTTGTACAGACACTTGTGTTTATTCCACGTTCATGGTTATCATGTGCCTTTTATTCTTGTACTTAAGCCTTTGGCTTTTATGTATTTTTGTCTTTCGTATTCATGTTTGAAAAAAACATTCAATAAACGTGTTCTGAGAAAGTATATAAACTCTTGTCTTGTTTGTTTTTCGTGT